>OZ007551.1:1029087-1128087 GCA_963931895.1 Eupithecia pulchellata | reverse complement strand
ATACGAAATTGGTAACTGGTATATTGAGGTTGGTAATTCCTTTCTTATTTAATAAATCCGCTTCTGATTTATAACAATATATATATACTAAATTAATACCTTTATAAAAAAGTATCTACCTAGATACAGAGGGCGCTGCGCTCGCACAACCGACATCAGCTCCGCGAATAAAATTAATTTAAAAATGAAATTCGGGTCAAAACAGTGAATAAATCAGTGAAAAGTATAGAATAACGTACAAACAACAACGGAGTACGTTATCTCGTCGAAGGATTACAGATTAGAGGTCAAAAACAGTGATTACAAAAACAACAAGAGAAATCTGCGAAAAATAACAAACAGTGCCGGGCGAGTGAATAAGAAGTTAAAACACCACGAACTAACATACTTACTTCATGTATGTGATAAAAAAACTTTTCGAAGTCAGTGAAAACATGAAATAACGTTATTAAAATCAGTGTAAAATTGTGGTCCGTCTTTTTATCAACTTGCCGGTGGTCGTATAATCTTGTGCCGGCCGTTAGAAGACTGAAAGGAAGCTTAATTTCGCCGAAACACTTATCGCCTCACTGGCTCAGTTGGTTAGCGCGTAATACTTATCAAAGATTCGTGATTCGACTTGAAGGCTTCTGGTTCGAACCACTACACTGTCTATATATTTTTGCATTTGCTTTTTTTTAAGTAATATTTTTCAAGAAATATATTAAGAATGGATGATCTTATGAAGGCTATCACTGCCATTGGACAGCAAATTAAAGAAACCGATGCCAAACTTTCTTCAAAAATCGACGACCTTGTAGGGTGCGGTGTTAGGAGGATTGAGTGAAACGACTGTTTGGAGCTGTCGCAGGTTTATTACTGAAGCATCATACCTATCTTACTTGGGCACACAGTACACGCCTCTCGGAAAACAAAATAAAAAAAATTATACACTATAATTATTTTTTATGCATTAACTACTAGTAAATACAAAATTAGATTAACATTTAATAATGGTTAATTCTAAGTTATTTAAATACATTTAACACGTTACATTTAACTATTTTTTTATATATGGCTTTGTTCTATTCTTATGTACTAACATTTCTTTGCCTTTATAATCAATTTTTACATTTGGTTCACAATCTTCTATTACACGAAAAGGTCCTACATAGAGAGGATCAAATTTGTTTACACTTTGTTCGTTTCTAAGTAGTATCATGTCTCCTACCTTATAAGTAATTGGATTAGTATAACAATCATACCTGACTTTTCTTACATGTTTGCTTTGCATTAAATTTTGTCTTGCATCGTATTGCGATTTTTGTAAGCGATATTTGAGTTGTTTTGGATAATCATATGTATTATATAATGGATCTACAACAGAAGTTAAATTACTGGGTATATTACAAAGTTTACCAAAAATAAGTTCAAAAGGGGTGTATTTTGTTACTGAATGTACTGTTGTATTATAACTAAAACACCAATAAGGTAACCACAAACTCCAATCTTGCGGTTCATTTTCCGTTTGAATACGAAGATATTGCATTAAATTTTTATGACTATTCTCCAGACTACCAATAGACTGATGATGATAAGCTGTAGATGTCGTCTGCTTAATTCGTAGAATTTCACACACTTCTTTCATAACTTTCGAAACAAACTCTGTACCTCTGTCTGAAATGATTTGTTTTGGAATACCATAACGTAATATAAAGTTATTCACTAGAGCACTAGTTACTGAAATAGTATCCTTATTCCTAAGAGGATAAGCCTCAACATACTTACTAAGGTCACACTGTAATGTGAGTATATACGAATAATTATCACTATCCTTAACTAAGGGCCCAACTATATCTAAGTATATCCTATCGAAAGATGATAATCCTGTGTCAGTTATTATCATCGGCTCTTTGATCGGTGTAAAGTGTTTTTGATGTAAACACTTGGCACAACGACCTACAAATTCACTAACGTCTTTTTCTAAACTTGGCCAGTAATAACGTCTTTTAATATTATTTACCATACGCCTAATTCCACAATGTCCACTCGTCATTCAAAATTACACGTTTTGTGTCTTCATCATATATTCTTAAAACATCATTTAAAACACATAATCCGGGACCGGTCCAGTCTAATGATTCATTTATTATTTGAGATAACTCTTTTATTATATATTTGTTGTAATTATTTTTAATAATATACAAACAATCTATATTCAATGTTTTACACATACATTCCAACTTTCTCACAAAGGCAACTCGTGCACAATATGATCGAAATGAAGGATTTACGTAAATTACTAACTTTTTTTCACAATAAGCAAATAAACTCGACTTTTCCTGTACATTTTTCTTTAATAATGTATTCCATTCTTTGTTAGTCAAAAATTTAATATCCGTAGAACTGCTTGGTTTTTTTCTGTGCTCCCACAACTTTAGGGTGATCAGACCTATCGCTAGTGGTATCACTATCAACCTTCGATTTACTATAGTCTTTTTTATTACTCTTTGACTCTTCGTTCATTCGTTTGGTCTGCGCTCGTGTCAACACGTTCATACTATGTTCATACATCTCTTTCAACTCGTCACTTGATATCTTAATACGTGATAACGCATCGGCTGCATTATCCGTTCCTGTTACATACTCTATAACGTAATCGTACTCTTCTAATAAAAGTCTAAATTTTGTTAAACGGCTAGAAGGATTTGTCATATTAAATAGATAAATTAACGGTTTATGGTCTGTTCTAATAACGAATTTTCGTCCATAAAGATAAGGTCTAAAGTATTTCACTGACCATACTATTGCTAGCAGCTCCTTTTCTATCGTCGGATATCGAGTTTCAGCTTTATTAAGCGTCCGACTGGCATAGGCTACTGGCATGTTGTTACTATTTGATAATACAGAACCTATCGCATAACCTGATGCATCTGTTTGTAAAATAAATGTATTAGACTGCTCAAAGTTTGGATATTCCAATATTGGTGGTGAAATTAATGCATTTTTCAATGAAGAAAAAGATTCTTGGCAATCTTGTTTCCATTCAAACTTGACATTTTTCCGACATAATTTATTTTGGTATAAACTTTCGATAAAAATTAGTAAATGCCACAAATCTTCTTGTTTCATCCGCATTTTTTGGAACTGGGTAATTTTTTACAATCTCAATTTTTTCTGGATCAGGCTTGATGCCTTTCGTTGTTATAATGTGACCTAAAAATTGCATTTCCTTTCTAAGAAAATCACACTTGTCTGGGTTCAATTTAAGTTAACTTTCCTCAGTCTAGTCAAAATATCAATAAAATTTTTATTATGAGAATCTAAAGAACAATGGCAGAATTTAGTCTGGACTTTTTTTTGCGTCCATGGATCTGATGTATATGAATCAAATCTAATAAATTTTCTACGATTTTTTCAATTATTCACTCCTTCTCGTAAAAGCCGGAGTTATTTTATGATATTTAAAAGCTTATCAAATGATATTCGAATTAGGTACATTCGAAATGTTACCATTATTTTGTCTTTGATTTGTCTTTGATAGTGTCATGTTGTCAGCGGTTGTCTTTCAAGACGCCACAGACAGAATCTAGAACGTAGTGGTTTTATTCTCTTTGACAGAATCCTTCCGAGACTTCGTTCGGCGTTTTTCATCTCTGCTGTGTTTTGTGTTTATATTTTGGTTTTCTATTTATTTTTACTCGAATTACGGAAGCCACAGGCGACGTATGTAACACCCGACCTGGACTGTTTATGGACTGATTGATACTGTCCTGTCTGGCTAGTGCGTGCCCTTAGGACTCCGATATTGTTGTTTTGGGTGTTCTGGGCATTTTCTATGTTGAATAAAAAAATATCTATTAATGTAGGTATACCTATAATATGGTTTTAAGTAGGTAGGTATATAAGTTATCTAGTAGGAACTCATAACATAACACAACCTCTGCTTAGCTTCGGGCTAGATGATGCTGTGTGGATTGTCCAACATTATTTATTAAAACCCTCAGTTTTTTTGTGTTTACGGGGCAAGTAGGTACCTACATTTTTTTAATACACGCCCAGCTTTCGTAAACATACAAGAAGTTTAGATTTTTTTTTGCTCATTTTGTTTATCATTTCTCATTTCGAATACCTATTTAAGGTGGCGTGGTCTAATTGATAAGACCAAACCCAAAACCAAACCACATTATCCATTTCTTTATGATTTGATTTCAATCTGCGATGTTTTATAGACAAATATTGTTTGACGTTCATTCATAACCAAAAAATTCAAACACTGAAATCTTTTTTTTCCGGCTTTCCCCAAAGAAAATAGTCTCATTTATAGATTCTGGAGCTAACGCCAAATCTTTTAACATTTTTTTCATTACGGTACGCTTCAATTTGATCCCAGACAATTCTTAGTATGGAGACCTGCCATTGTTCTTTCTGCCAAAACAAATTATGTTATCTAAATAAATGAATAGTTTTTCATAAGATAAACCAGACATGGCTACTGTCATTAATCGAGAAAACGCACTTGTACTGACCTTCAACCCCATCGGGAGCCGTGTCATTTGGTATTGGCCCGACTTTGTTGAAAAAGCTGTGTACTTTCTACTTTCTGGACTCAAGTTACTTTGAAAATAAGCTTGTGATAAATCTAACTGTGAAAAATACATAGCGCCTGATAAAGAATCTAAAATGTCTGTTATGTTTGGAAGAGGGAATTTATCATCTAAAATTCGGTCATTTAATCTTCGAAAATCGATAACTAATCTCCATTGTTTTGTCTCATTGTTTGCCTTTTTAGGTACCAGTAAAACTGGGCTAGACCACTCGCTTTTAGCTGGTTCAATAATGCCATTGGAAAGCATTTTCTTTACTTGATTTTCTACCTCGTTACGTTGTGAATAAGGCAATCTATATTGTTTTACGTATGATGGATCTACATTTGGTTTTAATTGTATCGTTTGGTCGTATAAATTGGTGGTAGTAAGTTTATCATTTGGTAAGTGGAAAACATCTGAAAACTTCGCGCATATATTCTCAATAGATGTTCGTTCTTCGCTATTTAAATGTTTTAAATCTAGATGAGAAAACATCGTAAGCACTCTTTCTCCATCCATACTTGTCTCTTTTTCGAAATTACATATCTCATAATCATTTAAACTATGCATTTCCGGTCTAAAATAAGAAAGATTTACTTCCGACTCTTTCGTATTCATCACTTGCATGACAATTTTTCCATTTTAGGCTTGCAAATACTTCCTGCAATGAAAACTCCATCACTCACCTCGAATGGTAATACCACACATTCCTCATCGGTTCTACTGTCTATAACAACTAATTTTTCACACCTTGGTGGGATTGTCAAATAACTATCTTGACTTGACGAACTTTTATTCATGGATAAAGTTATGTAATCGTTATGATTACTAATTGAGATCGTATTATTTTCAAAATCCAAAATCGCTTTATATCTTTTCATAAAATCTCTACCTAAAATTCCATGTTGCGAACAAGGTAAGTTTCTAATAGCATAAAACTTCTGACAAAACTCTTTACCTTTGATGTTTAGTGTAACATGAACATATCCAATTGTTTGTACTTTGCCTCCAATACCTTTTATGTGAATGCATTCGGAATGGATCGGAATGTTCCATTGCCGCACTGTTTCATATTTCAAGGCTGATAAGGATGCTCCGGAATCTACTAGAAAACTATGTTTAGAATTTTGAATAAAAAAAATCTACTGAGCTACTGTTATCACATGCAAATATAAAGTTATTATCGAAAAAACTGCATGAGTTCATCATTTGACTTTTCAGGATTGTTCATTGAATTTTGGTTCTCCTGACTCTGTTCCGTGTTATTATTTTGATTGTGATTGTGCATATAATGCATATTGTTATTACCTGTCGACCAGTTACCTCGGTAAAAACCTCGAGACCTATTTGGCCTATAAACACGGTAACCCCTAGGCTGTTGGTTATCCGAAACTTGATTCTGACCTCCACGGTTATGTCCTTGCGGTTGCGACTGCATACTTCTGTATCTTCCTCGTCGTGAAAAATTACCTCGGTAATTATTATATCTACCCCTATTTCCTGAATATCGGTGGTTATTAGCTCGTCCACGCTGTCCAAAGTACAAGGATGATTCAGTACTCTGGCGGCTACACGAAGGCTCCTCATCCTTCGCTGCCCTAATCGTGTCCTTGAGAGTGGAGTAATTCCTAGCTAACAAAATCGTGCTCAGCTGTTTATCCCGCAAACCATTAGTAAAACTTTTTATCGCTATTTTCTCATTGATAGGTCGTAGTATCTCATACGCTGCCTGGTCACTCGTCTGTGAAATTGTCAAATCTACAAACAGCTTTTCTAACTTTTCTCCATACTGTTCCATAGTCATGTTTCTCTGTCGGATTTGCATCATTTCGTTATGAATCGCTGTACTTGACTTTTGAGTCAATAAATGTAAACGCATATCATCCACTAATTCCTCACATGTTCTATAAGATTTAGACAACCTCAAGTTAGCACTTTCATTCAACCTTGTCTTCAACACAAAATTTATGAGCATAGACTTACCTTCTGGTTTCAACGCAGAATTGTACAGCTCTAAAGCGTCGATGAGACTTTTGGTGACGTTCTCATTCCCTGTCATCATCGGCAGCAGCGAAGTCGCTGTTCTAAAATCAAATGACTCCATACTGGTGTTTCGGCACTATCAACACTACCTTGTGAATATTTTTTGGTACAAAATTCCTCAATATCCGTATATAGTTTTTTGAAAGAATCGCAATATGACTGAATATCTTCTAACACACTTCCTACTATCTGTTTTCTATCTATCTGTTCTGTTAAAGTAATAATACATGCATGAAACTGCTTTCTTAACTCTACTGCTTCATTCAATTTCTTATTCAAAACTTTTTCTGTTCTGTTACTGTAATTTAATTTAACTAAATTATCTTTTAAATTTTTAAGCAATTCATAAATAGTCTTTAGTTTGCTTGCCATTTATAATTATAATTATAAATACATTACTTTAATTTTAATAATAAAATATAAGGTACATTACCATATCTCCCATACATATCCATATCTCTTAACGTGTCATTAAAATATCACTAAACTATTCCGCATAATGTTCACCGAACGAAACCATAGTTCACTTAATTACGATGATCTTCTTAGTAACTATTCTCTTCTCTACAATGTTCCTTAAAGATATCACCTTACAGTTCATTGTTTCACTCTGACTTTAATGTAAAAAAATAGTCCATGTAAGTATAAAAAAAATATAATAATACGTATATGTAATACGTATTCCGCTGATTCACTTTTTAACTTGATACACTTATTAAATTGATGAATTTATAATTTCCTAAACACTTTAAATTAACTTCACACAACACCATACTGATCAGCTACTTGTCTCGACAGCTGCAGGTTACGCAGGGCTCCTCTATAGCCCTCGGTGCCGAGCGACGAAAAGACCGCCTCAAATTCTGTGTAGTAAACTCGCTACGTATCCACTCGTGGTGACATTTCCTGTAGAGCTGGTACAGTCCATACAGACCAGCAATCGCCAAAATCGTGCATATAATGTACATCACCATGCTTATGTTCGATAGATGGTAATCGGTACTGGTTGATCCGCCGGAGGCATTTTGGGTGATAAAAACCTCATCCTTTTCGATTTTTGAGCGACACATTTTAAACTTTATAAAATTATTTGTCACATAGTTATTACACCGTCCGCGCGTAACGCGATCTCTCCTCCGCTCGATACCTTAAATGGCAGGATCGCCATGTAGGGTGCGGTGTTAGGAGGATTGAGTGAAACGACTCTTTGGAGCTGTCGTAGGTTTATTACTGAAGCATCATACCTATCTTACTTGGGCACACAGTACATTTGTATCCCTCAGGAAAGTGGTGTGATGTTTGATCCAGACATGTGGCTTATATACCATGTTATTCTATACAGCGCTTGCCCATTTTTGGTGCTCTGTTGATACACACATAAACAAAATGCTTACCCTGTTATTTCACACTAACTTATCTATGATATCTGATCTCTAAATCTTTCAAGTAGGTACAGTAAGTTCCATCAATAATTAGCCTCCTAAGTTGAAAGTTTGAAACCAATTCATATTAATCCAGAACTAAATATTTACCTACTAAGAGACTTTTGTTAAAATGAAGCAGATGCGACTCAGGAGGTTGCAAGTTTGATTCCTGCCTTGGGATAAATGTTTGTACGATCTGAAAATATTTGTTTCTGGGTATTTTCAATGTATCATAAAAACATCTATGTAATATTATTATATTTATGTATATATTTGTATTTAGTACCCATAGCACAAGATCTGTTTAGCTGGGTGGCTAGATGGTTCCCAAACTATACTTACATACCCATACCAAATTTCAGCCTAATCGGTTCAGTAGTTTTTGCGTGAAAGAATAACAAACATTCATCCATCCATCCATTCTTACAAACTTTGACATTTATAATATTAGTAAGATTTATTTACCTATTTTTATTTTAAAAACCAAACTATTACATTCAAATCAATACCACTTTAAACAGGGACTACTTATCGGTGATGCTTACTGTACTTATCTTAAATACGAATCCACACACACTCCACACTCCACTCCACACTTCTTCTGAATTTGAATTTTTTAAGGTCCCAAACACTTGTACTTACGTACTTGCATTAATTTATTAGGTAAAAATCCATAGGTAAAACCGTAGCATTAAAACAAATTACGTTGATTGACGTTTAAAAAAATCTGTAGCGTTAATTTAAATATTTCGTTTCCGAATTTGAAGAACGTATCAAATAAATTTAGTCCTTTAAAATAGTAGTTAATATTCGTTCTTAAAATTGGCAAATTACGCATTATTTTCGATAAAGCGATTAAGTAGGTAGTAACTAAGTAGACCAACTTATAAAGTTGCTGAATCGATGATTCAGATTTCAGTAGCGATTTTCAACCTTATAAATATCTTTTGTACTTGACAACTGTCTATAAAGAGCAAGAAAGTGTTAATCAAATGCTCATTATCCTATCTGCGCCCATCGATAACTACAAGTGCACACCTGCGAAGCTCGAGAGTTTAATTACCCTCCAAAATGTCGGTAAGTACAACCTGCTGTACTTATTTGCTACATCAATTTGAACAGGGTATGATGAATGATCTTATCTAAATTTATTTGATGTTTCAGGATACTCACGAGCACTTATTCAACTTCATTCCTTCGGGCGAGGATGTCTGCGGACCGTACAAGAACCGAACTAGACCAAATGTGAATGATGGTGTCCCTACTACCAACTATACATTCATAAAAAAACCAGCCCAGGGACATAAACTTATACGAATTGAGATATATGACGCTAATAGCTTCGATACAGTTGAAGAAACATTGTGTATATGTAAAGCTGAATTATGTGCGCAGCATGTCGTTAAAACCATGCTTTTCGATGAAATTTACATATCGACTCGTGATATTGTAGCTAAGATTCAAACATTATTAGAGAAGTAAAACTAATAATTGTGTACCGATTTCAATGCTTATTAAATATTTATTCTAAATGTTGGTTTTTTTTATTTTTACCCAAATTATTAACATCATAAAATATATAGGTGAGGGATAAAATATATACTCATGAATGAATATAATAAATAGTATCTAATCAGAAAACTGAGTTCATTTGTGCAATGTTATCAAATAATAATGGAGTTTGCTGACTTATTCAATAATCGATCAACATGAATCGATGAATACTAGGTAATTCAATCAATATGAATTCATGAATAATAAATAATTCATAAAAATGAATCGATGAATACTAGGTAATTGATGAAATAGATTAAAATTGTTTATTGGGGAGTCTGGAGAAAGATCATTCCTGAATGATCTTGATCCAGAATCCCCAATAAACAACTACTTATGTTTTACCACTGTGTTGAATTCGGAATAAAATAATCATTTAAAAATTACTCTTCTTGTTAATCGCATTTTTACGTTTACATTTTAGTTTTAAATAATTGAATTAAAGTTTAAATAACCTCGTTAATCGGTAAAATACAGTCTGAGTCAAGCCAAATAGTTTAATTATTGCAGAAATGTTAATTTTTCCTTGAATATAACCACATTGTTCTAAGCTACTCTACCATGCGTGACGTAAACTTAGGCCACGCGCTAGCCGCGTGCGCGTGTGCACTCCGGCCGGAATAAACTCCGCGGTTTTTCCATATCCGATCAAACCAATACCTATACTTCAAATTCACACATGTGATTTCATAGCTTAGCTTCAGCGAGTAGGACTATCGATACTACTTACTCTACCCACTGATACTATCAGCTCTATCAACTGATACTATTTACTCTACCAACTGATACTATTTACTCTACCAACTGATACTATTTACTCTACCAACTGATACTATTTACTCTACCAACTGATACTATTTACTCTACCAACTGATACTATTTACTCTACCAACTGATACTATTTACTCTACCAACTGACACTGTCTTTCTCTACCAACTGATACTACTTACTCTACCAAAAACCCAAAATCTAGTTGCGTGACATGCTCCTATTAAGATTTCGTATCCTTGCTTGTCAATGCTTTAAAAGATCTCTTTACTTTTTTTTTCTGTCAGCCATAGCGATTTTTTTATATTTAGTGGCCTGAGTTATAAATTGCAATTGCGAAATACAATTTCATTACTTAATGTAGGTATGAAAAACCAAAAAAGAAATCAGCTGCGACTCTTTTTTTTTTGGTATATTTTAAAGTAGCTCATACAGAGGTGCTAAAATATCCGTAGTAATTTCATTAGCTTTTTTTAAACTTTTGTTAATTTTATCTACATAGTTGTCATCTTTTTTGGTTCTTTTAAGTTTATGCATATTGTTCATACCATACTTAAAAATTCTGGTGTTGTTAGAAAACATATTTAAACGGTTTAGATAGAAGTTTATATTGAGTTTGTCACGAGCTCAATGGCATATTCATATTTAATTAAATGAAACTAATCGTATGCACATAATTGCTAGATATAGGCTATACCGTCGTATATGTATTATTGCTAGATAAATAGGGTATTGATTCAATGTGTGTGGCCTTGGTTTATAATCGAAGTTCCACGCTATGTAAAAATAACGCCTACCTAGTGGGTTTTTTGTAATTCTAATCACTACCAATAAAATGAATATTTGTGGTATAAAAACTATTTCAATTGACGAGGCTATCAATGAACTAATAAATCAGATGTCCGTCGCGTTGGTTTCAAATAGAGTCCAGTTTTTGCTACGTGTTAGTGTATAATTAAATGAAATATAGGAAGAGACTGATTTATTATACTTGTACTAGTCTGTGTTATATGACACTTGTATTTTAAACGTGTCTATTAAAAGGGGTGATTTGGTTTTACTGGTTCCGGATAGTTTCTATGTAGGTATAATAAAAAAAAAATATCTATAGTTATTTCACTGTAGTTTTCTTTGATAATAATATTTTTATAGTATCCATAACACAAGCTCTACTTAGCTTGGGACTTGATATTGCCGTGATGATAGTCCATCATTATTTATTTATTAGGTAGGTAAAGAAAGACGCAGCAGGGCTGTTCCCAAGACTGCTCAAAGGACAGGCAGTAGCAGGTGCCTGAAAATAGTATCGTCATTCAACGTGGCAATGCTGCCAGCATTCTGAGCACTGTGCCATCTGGTGACGGCTTAGATTTTATGGGAAATAGATATTAATATAAATACTAGTTGTTATTGTTTTATTAGGTTCTTATAATTTTCTTTGATAATAAAGCCCGATTGCCTATAGCCAGATAATAATTTATACATACTACGATATAATTATGTAAGTGGCTTCTAAAGTTATTGTTTAGTTAACTAAAGGAGGAAGAGTTAATAAATGTGTTCACTTCAAGTTGACTGTATCACTACATCACTATCGTTTCCCTTAGCGAGTATGTAGATCGTCGCGTCGCAGGCAAATTTAATAGGAAACCTTCCTCCTTGGAATCAGTAAGTAATGCCTACTGATATTTATTCGCATCATGTAGCTGCAAATATTTTTATAGCTTTGATTTTATGTGTTTGTAGGTACTACTGATTTGTAATCAATCCTCAAAGAGGATAGACAGATAAACTATTAAAGAATATATTTATTTGGATGATCCAATACCTTGTTGATGCATTAATACAACGGCCGGAAATGTGAACGTAGTAGTTCCACTTCAAATTTGGTAATAAATATAGGTATTTTACTTCTTTACCACAAAGGTAACTCGAGCTCCACCCTGTCATTGACTGGCATTAGTGCACAACTAGACCGTCGTGTCGTGTTCTCAGAACATAATTCAAGGATTTTTAGAGGGGTTGGGGTGCCGATGGCGGTCTGGCGCCGACGAGGGGCGTCCCGACTACGCGTCACGCACGCAAGCCCCGCGCCTTTTTTGCGAGAGGTCTACAATCAGACGATTATGATTATTGTATGACGCCAATGTCGCTACTATTTTATGTAACAATTGATCAGGTGTTTTTAGATAATATTATGAAGGAGTTTTGGTTGCAAGTTGCAATTAGCATTATTGTTATAAGATGAGGCGAAACAGAAGCTTAAGTCCTCTATGACTAGAGAGAGACTAGTCCCATATTTTTTATGTATGGATAACATTATGTACCTACTTACATTACAGTTAAGAAAGTATCTGTAAGTAACTAGTAGCCGAACCGTTATGAACCCCCGATGCAATTATTTATTTTAAAACTAGCGGTCCGCCCCGGCTTCGCAAGGGATTTAACAAAAATTTCAGTACTTATTATAAATATTTTAGATTATTGAATTTTCAATAAAAATCTTTAACTTTTTTGAAAAAAATCTATGGCCTATGTTCATCAGAGGTAACATAAGATTTCAATTATGACAGAACTTTTCGAATCGGTCCAGTAGTTTCACAGGCTATTTAATCCAAACAAACAAACAATTAAATCTTTCCTCTTTATCATCTAGTATAGATTGCGTAACTCGTTACCTATTTCAATATTATTTTTAATCTTTATTTAATTGTTGTTTACGACTCGATTAATCGACTTAGATGCTATCGGCCATAGATAAGTTCGTCAACACGCTCCTAACTTCACAACGCTCCGAGGCATTGTTTATGGTCTCGAAAACTTGCCGAGTCGCGACTGCGCAGGAGACGGACTAGACAGACACAGCGACGCCGCCATTTTCTACTTACTAAGAGGCTTTTTGCTCGCCGCCGTCACTGCATTTTTAAATATTAACACTTTTATTTTAACTTCTGGGAGAGATATCAAACCCCTGTTGGGTAAGTGTTGCACTGATTGGTAATGTAGGCTGTAGACACTCATTCTCATGCTCGAAGAATGACATTGTATTTTTTCATTCTTGCCATGTCATCCCTTTACATTGTACACGGGCTAGGCTTTGCATTACCTACTGTTAGCTTAATTTCTTTCATCTCACTATGTATTATTTCTCGCAAATCATAATGTCACTTTCACATTCCCTTTTACATTTCATTTTATTTTCACCTCCCGTTCTGATTGTGACTTCCACGGCATCATGAACACTTAGTGCTTTAGCTTTTTGTGCTGCCGTGGGAGCCCGTCACCCTGCGAGGCCCTGGCTGTAATGCCGTGCTTGTATGCGCATTCCAGGGTTCAAAGTCCACCCTAGGGCAGTCTTCGTCTCCGGCCGGACTTCCCACGAGCTGCCCCTCTTTTGACCTGGACATCCAGCACTTACTGCCTTCGCCGTCGGGTTGCTGCTACACTCGCGGCGCACTAAAAGGACAGTACTGGGGAAGAGGAAAAACAAGGAGAAGACTTTCGTAACCACTGGAATCAGCCGTCTGTAGGAAAATTAACGAACCCATTTTTAAGCCCCTCCAGCAGTTAGACCTTGATTAAAATTATAGCCCTTCTGGCTCTCTGTATAATAATTTAATTAAATTTCTTATTCATAATTCCGTGTTTTTTTATGTTCCGGATATTCTAAAATTCCGGACTTTTTGCTACCGGGACAAGATGACTGAGCCGTCACATGAATTCTTCGACTAACGATCTATAATGCGGTAGGCGACGTCAATATAAATTTATTCGCAATATGATTGAAATTGAAAACAATCAGAGCATGGTTAAATGCCTATTCTAGTTGTGTAGGCAAGCCAATCATTGCTTGATCGCTCTGACCTTGGTTCAAGCTGTGCCAGGAAATTCTGCCACATGTATGACAACGTGCCGTGTGGTGACGGCATAATATAGAATTTCACCACCCCAACTCATCCCGTGGGTGTCGTAAGAGGCGACTAAGGGAAACACACCGGGGGGCGGGCAGCAGCGCCCTCTGCAGAACTACTCCACTAAACTGCGATCCCCAACCCGCATGCCCAGCGTGGGGATTATGGGCAATTACCCCCAATGATAAGAAACGCCACAAAATGGCCCCCAGTTCCCGGCCGCCTCGCTATTCCTGGCCATGGTAGCGGCCACGGTAACGGCGGGGCAGGGGGTGCTAGGAATCTCCGGGCTACATTAGGCTACCACACCCCACACACACTGACCCTGGCAACGTTTAACGGACGCACTCTGAGGCTTGATCACCATCTAGCGCAGTTGGAAGTGGAGCTAGAGAACATTAAATGGCATGTTCTAGGGTTATGTGAAGTCCGTAGAGAGGGGGAGGACACTGTAACCTTAGACTCGGGCCATCTTCTCTACTTTCGCGAGGGTGATAAAACATCCCAGGGTGGCGTAGGTTTCCTCGTCAATAAGGCCCTCTCTAACAACGTCGAAGAAATCTCCAGTGTGTCGACCAGGGTAGCGTACCTGATCCTTCGGCTGTCTAAGCGCTACAGCTTGAAGGTCATTCAGGTCTACGCACCGACCTCGGCACACTCGGATGATGAAGTGAAGGATATGTACGAAGACATATCCAAAGCCTTACATCACACCACCAAGGCTCACTTCAACGTTGTTATGGGGGACTTTAACGGCAAGGTGGGAACGCAGACTGGCAACGAATCCCGAATAGGCCCGCATGGTTTTGGTGTTCGAAATCACAGGGGACAAATGCTCGTCAACTTCCTCGAGAAAGAGGGGCTGTTCTTAATGAACTCTTTCTTTAAGAAACAGCCCCAAAGGAAGTGGACATGGCGGAGTCCCGATTCTGTGACAAAAAATGAGATCGACTTCATCATGACGGATAGCAAGCATATATTCAGAGATGTCTCAGTGATCAACAGGTTCAATACCGGATCTGATCACCGACTCCTTCGAGGCTCTCTGAATATAAATATAAATTTGAAGCTTGAAAGAAACCGTCTGATGAAGTCCACGCTCCGACCGAACCCAATCCAAATCATGGCGGGCACCGAGAAGTTTCAGCAGCTTCTCGGGGATAGATTCGCTGCCTTGGAACCCACTGATGACGCTGACGAGACCCTACACAATCTGGTAGAAACGCTGAGGGACGAGGGCATCAAGTTTTGCAAAAAGCAGCGTACTGGTAAGAAGTCCAAACTCTCGGATGAGACTCTTGGGCTGATGACAAAAAGACGGGAAACCACCCAAGCGACTTCGTCAGAGAGGTCAGACCTGAACAAGCGAATTGCGAAGATGGTACGACGCGACCTTCGGAGCTCCAATACACGCCTCATTGAAGAGGCGATAGAGCGAAACCGAGGGTCCAAAGTATTCACTCAGCAGCTTGGAAGGAGCCACCTGACGAAGCTTTCAACGCACGACGGAAGGACCGTATTGTCGAAGCCGGAGATATCGGCCGAGATAGAGGACTTTTATGGCCGTTTATACGCTGCACATGCTCCCCGTTCCCAACGAGACGACCACGATTCTAGAGCCACCTTGATACGCCACTATACCGACGAACTGCCAGACATCAAGACAGTCAAGACGAGATCGTGTTAGCTCTGAGGCAGCTTAAAAATGGAAAAGCCCCCGGTGAGGACGGAATAACATCAGAGCTTTTGAAAGCTGGAGGATACCCTGTTATACAGGAGTTACAGAGCCTCTTCAACGCCGTCTTTCACAGTGGGAGAACTCCAAAGGCGTGGAGTGGGAGTTTGGTGGTGCTCTTTTTTAAGAAGGGAGATAAAACCCTTCTTAAAAATTATAGACCCATCTCGCTCCTAAGTCACGTCTATAAGCTTTTCTCATGAGTTATATCGAACCGTCTCGCCAGGAGACTCGACGAGTTTCAGCCACCGGAGCAGGCTGGGTTTCGCGGAGGATATGGTACCATAGACCACATTCACACAGTG
Source organism: Eupithecia pulchellata (assembly GCA_963931895.1). NCBI lineage: Eukaryota > Metazoa > Arthropoda > Insecta > Lepidoptera > Geometridae > Eupithecia > Eupithecia pulchellata. The sequence continues at coordinate 1,111,778 of OZ007551.1, read as the reverse complement.
AGGCAGATTATACAGAAGTCCGAAGAGTATAATCAGCCCCTGTGTCTGGCTTTTGTGGACTATGAGAAGGCCTTTGACTCCGTTGAAACCTGGGCTGTTCTACAATCCTTACAGCGATGCCAAGTAGACTATCGTTATATCGAGGTGCTGAGATGTCTCTACGAAGCCGCTACGATGAGTGTCCGAGTACAGGACCAGCAGACTAAACCGATCCAACTGCGCAGAGGAGTGAGGCAGGGGGATGTCATATCCCCGAAACTGTTCACGAGCGCGTTGGAAGATATGTTTAAGACGCTGGACTGGAAAGACAAGGGCATCAACATAAACGGCGACTACATCTCACACCTGCGATTCGCTGATGACATAGTCTTAATGGCGGAGTCGCTAGAGGAGCTGAACCGGATGCTGGACAGTCTAGCTTCAGCCTCCCGATGTATCGGTCTTGGCATGAATTTGGATAAAACCAAAGTCATGATCAATGCCCACATTGATCCAAGACCGGTGATCGTACATGGCCACCTTCTCGAAATTGTTTCTGAGTACACTTACCTCGGGCAGATTTTGCAGTTGGGTAAAAACAATTTCGAGAAGGAAGCCAAGAGGAGGATCCAGCTAGGCTGGGCAGCGTTCGGAAAATTACGTCGAGTCTTCTCGTCATCCATACCGCAATGTTTGAAAACGAAAGTTTTTAATCAGTGCGTCCTACCAGTCATGACCAACGGAGCTGAGACGTGGACACTCACGATAGGGTTGGTCCGCCAGTTCAAAGTCGCTCAGCGCGCTATGGAAAGAGCTATGCTCGGAGTTTCTCTGAAGGATAGGATTCGTAACCAATTCATCCGACAGAGAACTAAAGTCATCGACATAGCTCAGAGAATTAGCCAACTGAAGTGGCAGTGGGCCGGCCATATTTCGCGAAGAACCGATAACCGCTGGGGTAAACGTGTTCTTGAGTGGAGACCGCGACTCGGTAAACGTAGTTTAGGACGCCCTCCGGCCAGGTGGGATGACGATCTGCGAAAGACTGCTGGCAGATGCTGGATGCGACAAGCCGAAGACAGGGCGCTATGGCGCTCATTAGGGGAGGCCTATGTCCAACAGTGGACTAACATAGGCTGATGATGATGATGATGATGATGTATGACAACCTAATTGTACATAATAAGAAGGTTCAAAGGTTGACAAGCGAATCGAAACCATAATACATATAATGTAAATATGGGATATACATATGTATAATGTGATATATTGATATATTCCCGCTTCGGAACAAATATTTGTACGATCTGCAGATCAGGGTGTTCTGGTCGTTTTATATATATTCTTACCAAAACTTCCCATGAGTAAGGCTGGGCCGAGCGGTTTCCTATAAATAGCAGCGCGCACTTGGACTCGTTTTCATTCTGCGCGTGGCGTTCGGTCGTGACGGTTGTGCTCAGGCAGGGACAATAAGTGTAGCAAGCTAGCAAGTGATTTTGTTTGTAGAAAAGTAATTAATTAAGTTAGCTAAGTAAATGATTTTTGTCTTTTTAAAAATTTAATTTAGCGTTTCATTTGTAAGATCAGAAGTGGGATAGATTTGGGCTATATGCACATTTCTATCCCGCCCTTTAAATTTGCCTTAGTCCATCCGACGTAATTTTCGAGGTTATTTTTTTTTCTTTGTTCTTTTAAGTAGGTTTCGGTGTGATTTTAGGTTAAGTGCTATCTACACGTGGTGATTATTATTTGGGGTAAGTCCGATTCTTTATGTTTTGTGATACACGTGGTGTTTATTATTGCGGGTAGATCCGATTTATCTTCAAGTAAATTACGTAATCATGTCAGGGAGGGCTGGTAGGTCGAGGGAACGTGATTCTGTTCACAGGTCACGTCGTTCAAGAACTAGATCACATGGTCATAGGGCCCGTAAACAAAATAGGAGCCCCAAAAATCTTAATAAATATTCTGCTAGTGGGGAGATCCTTTGTGCAGATCGAAGAGATATATTGACTAGGCATCGTGAAACTACACGAACACCGTCCACCAGTCCACGTAGGTCTCGTGATAGGTCTCCCGATCGAGGGAATAGTTCACGCAATAAGATTTTAGACCGTATTCTTTTGAGATTGGACGCTATTGAAGATAGGGTGGTAGGATCTTCGTCACGACCTGAAACCGAACGCCACGCGTCAATGGGTCCTCCACCGGTTTTCAGTCCAGTCGGAGAACAAACCGCGGGGTTGTCAATACCTACGGATGTAACGTTAGTTACGGACAACGTACCAACCGGAGCTAGCATTGGGGATGAGGCTAATAGGCTCATTCATTCTTGCGAAACTGATAGATTCAAAACCCAAGCATTTTTACATATCGCCCTTTGACCCTAGTGTTCACGATTTCGATTTATGGTGCGCTGAGGTTGATCAAGGTAGGGTTATAAATAACTGGGACGATCGTGAGTGTCTTGGACGAGTAGGTAGCTGTTTACGTGGGGATGCCAAAACATGGCTAAGCGAGTGGGTGTCAAGTGATAGGTCATGGAGTAATTTCAAAGCTGAATTTCGGTCACTATGTCCACGGAAAGTTGATGTAGCTTCAGTTTTATACGACGTGATGAGTAAAAGCTCTAACGATTTCTCTACCTACGCCGAATATGCGCGTAAGTCTCTTTTAAGATTGAATATAGTAAAGGGTCTTTCCGATGAACTGAAAATCGCCATTGTCATTAGAGGCATTAGTGATCCCCAAGTTAAGGCAGCAGCCACAAATGCTAAACTTTCGTCGAAAGATTTAGTCGAATTCTTATCAATCTATACGAAACCGAAATTGCCCAACAAATCGGATAACACTCAACGTCAGGTTCATCGTCAGAAACGCGATCATTCAAAGAGCGATAGGTACGTTAAATGTCACCAATGTGGACAATTAGTTCATAAGCAGTGGTTCTGTCCAAAGAAACCCAAAACTGAAGCAAAGCCTACTCATGAGAAATCTTCGGGTTATTCCCGCTCGTTCAATTTCAAAGAAAAAGCCTACTATGATTTCTCCATTTCCCAATGCAGGTTGGCATTCCTGTATGAACCTGTCCTTCTAAATATATTTTGGTGGTCTTATTAAAAAAACTTTCTTTTCTTTGGGTTTTTTTAATGAATTCAGTATTTTCAACAGTAGCACTGCTACTGTTGGGTTTCATCTTGATGATAGTTTGTTTCAGTTTTTTTTTTGCTGGACAATTCACACAACATTATCTAAGCAGATCTTGTGTGCTTAATAAAAATATACATAACAGTAAACGAGAACATAGATAGATTTTTATTATTATACATAGCAGACAACCACAACTCCCTCAACATATTATTTGCAAATAGTACAAATATTTGTCGCGAGGCGAGAACCGAACACACAATCTTCTGCATACATTTTCATTCACAATGTACAAACAAACATAGAAAATAAACTTATACAATAAATAAAATACCTCGTATTATATAAGCTTTTTGTTTTTACTTAGTAATATTCACTTCTAGTGTGTAAACCATTTTGGTACCAATTCTAAAAGGGGGACGAACGGGAAGTTTACTTCCCACTCGTCCCCACGTATATGAATGTGGGGACGAGCGGGAAGTAAACTTCCCGTTGGTCCCCTCAGGGGACGAAGCGAGGGGACGAGCGGGAATAACCCAAAATATTTGACCCAGCGTAGCTTAGTGTTAATGAACATTTATATGATATGTGTATTTTTTTATTTCGTTGCACAATTCAACCGGTATAAATAAGATCAAATTAATTAGTTGCAATGCAATGTAAATAGCTAACACTCAGCGGATGCTATGGAAGGAAATAATGCCGCAAGTTGGTCTGGATCCCGACTAAAGCCACAGAATAACTATATACCTACTTATATAAGTACTTTTAAACAGAAGAAGTCAGGATTTGCATAGTCAATAAGCATTGTAAGTTTGTTTATTGTACATAAATAGTGGGCCGTGTGGTGCCGGCATAGAATTTCACCACTCCCACTCTTCCCGTGGATGTCGTAAGAGGCGACTAAGGGAAACACACCGGGGGGCCGGCAGCAGCGCCCTCTGCAGAAAAACTCCACCGAACTGCGATCCCCAACCCGCATGCCCAGCGTGGGGATTATGGGCAATAACCCCCAGATGAAATAACGCAACCTTTGGCGCACACTAGGGGAGGCCTATGTCCAGCCGTGGACTGATATAGGCTGATGTTGTTAATTGTACATATTTATCGGGATACTTTAACAAGAATGTATATACAAATACTAGTTCGTTAGAAATAACAATAACCTCGGAGAAAATCTTGACACTGATTGCTAATTGCTTCAACTAAGCTGAAGTTTCAATAATCGTTAAGCGAATGTATTACACTAAAGTTATGTAAATCAAAAATTCCTGACGTACCATATAATTTCTTTCTTTATTTATTTTCTTAGGAAGGCGTGGAAAGTGCTTTAACTTAAATTACAAAAAAACTACTAAAAACTAACTCTGAATTCCTGTGTATTGCAGTTATTACATAATATTATTTACTATTCAACAAATTATAGCCATCAAATACATTATGATACAGCTTATTCATTTAATGAAACTGATTTGACCTAGTATTTGAATTTGAGCCGCGAAACAAGTAGGAAATCATGCCTGTTCCGTTTTGTTTTAAATATCTTTCAAACCTTATCGTTTATCACAATATGTACATAGTATTGTTATATATTATTACTTTACAATATAAACTATCTAACACGGCCATTTTCTGACAATGCTTCGTCCTCGAAGTATGTAGCCTCTTGTTTATTATACTTAACTCTATTATACATTGCAACTTATTAAATGTGGGTACAATTTAACTTATAATAGGTACTATAGTATTGTACTTAGGTACCTTTAACTTGTCTAAAGACTAGTCGTAATAGGTATGAACATATATTTTCAAAACATTTTATTGTTACTTTATTTCATAAAAAGATTCTGACTATCTCATTTCGTTTTCTTTGCTGTTGTTATTTTAATTATCTGGCCAATTGCTCTGTGTGTACTGCCGTAACCACCCATCTGCTGCCACTGGAGCGTCAGTACCCGGAATTGGAGGCTAGTGCAGCTAGGACTTCTACTACTTTTAATGTTGATCAACATCCATCCGCTGCCGATGGGAACACAACAAGTTTCGAAGTCGACAGCGTTAGCCAACTACCGAACGTGCTTCTCACACATCCATCCGCTGTCGATGGGATGATTAGCATCCAGCATAGAGGCCACACAGCGATATATAAATATAAATAATACAACATTTGTTTTCGCCATAATATGGCCCGGATCTGTACCCGTTGAGATTTTTCTTTTCGCCATAAAATGGCCCGGATCTATGCCCGTTGAGATTTTTCGCCATCAATAATCTTAATTACCAACTTTAGGAAAGTATAATTTATATACTGCACATGTTCATACCTATTTACCTCGAGTATAGTACTGTCTAACGGTAAATGTTAACGAAAATTATAACTAGATGTCGCTAGTAAAAGTGGACGAGCGCTAGATCGCGCTGACGAGAACGCACGGCTCTGAATGACGTCCGGTACCTACTTTTGTTTATTTAAGCTTAGCAAACGAAAACCTTTACCGTAAGGCAGGCATAATAAATCGATCTATGATTTAGCCATTCGTTTTATTTTTGTGGCGCAAGCTGAATTACCCATCAGGGAAGCCTTGAGGAACAGGGAGCAGGCACTGAAAAGGGAGCGTGGTGGTACAAGTACTATATAAACACATAAGAACATGTAGATATAGTAAAGATATAGTACATAATGTACTCACACATTGTTTTTACAATGTTGCTTTTTATCATAAAAATTCTGAAAAATATGTTATAACTCGACAATGTAGGTAGTATTGATCTCACATGGCATTTTCAACAACAGTGTTTATTTATACATGTTCCCGGACAAAATCGCATTTTTTTTATTTTAGATCATAAGTCCCTTTTAGAGCATAGCGGTATTATGTATTACTAAACTTATTACAGTCAAAATCCTCGTATCCTCGCTCGGCCAATCTGATAAAACATTACATTACAAAATATTACTAAATATAGATAAATACATACTACGTTATACATACATATTAATATGACTAACCGTTGCGAATACAACTACCTATACAAAAATAACTTCCTTTTGCCTAATTTTATTTTATTTCTGTTTTTGTTAACTGAATTCCCAGTGCAAAATAGAGAAACAAAATTGAGACAAAGACCCCTAAAGTTGACGGGTAAGTACATTGATAAATGTAAAAACATTTGGCCTCGCATGGCAATATACCTACTGGCACAAAATAACAATGTCACAAAAAAAAGCAACTTTTTTTTTAAGCTTTCAAAGTATTTCTAGTGAAAGTGTTTCTGTATGTTCAAATAAATTAAATTTTCTTCGAAAGTATATAGAGAGCTAAGAAAATAATATGTATATGAATTGTTCGTATATTTTAAAATAAGCACAACAAAACATTCATAAAAAAAAATAAAAATTCTTCAAGCTTTCTAACTTCTTGGTTTATCAATCTAAGATTTATAGTAATACGTAGGTACTACGTCTAGTAGCAAAGGCTAGTAACATAGTTGGAACATAAATTATTTACATAATTCATAGTAAAGCACAATTAACTTTCTTATGTTTTACAACGATTATAAGGATTTTTTTTAAAAACATTGATTTCTACCTACCATTATTAGCTATTATAATTTTTTTTTTACTAAGAAAAGTAAAAGAAAATAATGCTGGACAATCCAAACCACATCATCTAGCCCCAAGCAAAGCAGAGCACGACTTTGTTACATCTGATAATAGGTGACTGATATGATCTTGAAACTTGAAAGAGAGATATCTTTTTAAATTTATGTTTATTTCTGGCCCCATTATCATTATACATTATGGTATATTCGTGCCGTCACTTGTTTTATATTATAATACAAATTAAACAATAGATAATACAGTGTATTTCTGCGTAGGTATAGTGTAGCACCAAAATAAGCAACTGAGCTTGTCCCCCGGGTATAAGTTTACTGAATAGTTGCATAATAGCACCAACATACGAATAAGTTTTTGATAACCTACAATTACGGTCTCATCCATTTAAAACTATATTTGTACCATAAATTTCATATTTATAATGGAGTTGCTGTTGAAATTTTCAATAACTATATTCTATAATCTTATAATCGAGCTAGTTAACTAAATGCTACAAACTACCTACATAATATTTTTTTTTTTTTTATAGACAGCGACTGCTCATCTTTTTGTTTTGATAAGCTATATGCTGGTAGACACTAAAAGTTTGACGATAATAACCTACTTAACTGGATAAAATAACTCGGGGTACCATTTTATGTTAATAGAGTATTGATAACTTCTAGCCAAATGTGTGGCTATGATAGGGAAATAACACAAATATTTTATTTCTGGTAACTAGTTTCAAGAATAGTTTTAACGTAAATGCAGAAATAAAATAGGTATGTATAATATGAAAATAATAAGGAGTAACTTTGCAACCAAGATGTTTTATCATATACGACGTAATAATTTGTTAGTGATCTAATTGGTCTCCGCACCTAAGTAAATTTATATTTATTTTTTAGACCAACTGTCTTTATGATCCCTTAGCTGCTGGGGTTTGCTTGGGCATAACTCTCAGCCAAACTAAATGGCACTGTATTTAAGTAGGTACCTATGATAATTTTTTTATGAATAACCTACCTACCGCTTTGCTCCTAAGGTTAGCCTTTAGAAATTATGTAAGAAGTGAGATGGAAAATAGTAACACTCTGAAGAGGTTTCTGCACTGTTATTAAAAGATGCCATTACAAAAACATTACATAACGTAATACTGCTCATATATTGATTAGACTTAAATTATTGTAACTACTTTCGTGTTACTTACGTAGAAACTAAATCTGTTAGTCTGAATAGACTCGTATATTCAGAATATTTCGTCGTATCCTACGAATAGGGTCACAGTCGCCAGTGTGACTTTTTATTTTTATTGCATTTTTGGAATCTCCATTATGATTTACATCATACCAGTTCGAAAAAAATTAAAAAATACTGAAAATAAAAAAGTTATTAAGATTTTAAAATTTGGTCACAATTGCATTGATGGATTTAGCCCGACGAAAAAGTTAACAAACAGCTTTGGCACTTTCTTCCACGTGAAAAACGCAAAAAAAAAAAAGATCACTGGTATTTCCCGGCGAATACGGTTACATACTCCAGAGTAACCATGTAGCGCGGGCGAAAAGGCGCGCGGGCGCGGATTACCGCACTGTTTGTCGACTACGAAGTTTATTTTTAATAGTTTGGCTAGGCACATGAATTGTCTTTGGTTATGAAAGCACGGAAAATGCTAAATTTATATGTAATGCGAGTAGGTACGTGTACATACATAATTATGTTCTAACAACCTACTAAAGTATAATTATATCTTGCTAGTTTCTTGTTCATTTTTCTTCTGTGTGAAGAAAAATTTCATCGTTAAATCGATTAAAGCGTTAAAGCAACAAACAGACAGACAGGGTCTGACCTTCGTATCTACAGTATTAGTATAGATTTTATATGTAACGAATGTACATCTTTCACATTCGCGAATGCGGATGCAAACAATCACTTCATTTGCGAAGTACCTTTATTATTTTGTTAGGAATACCTATTCCATTGTGAAATCTTAATAATATAAATAAATGAATATTTGTTTCAGGAAGTTTTAAAATACTCCTGAAAATGGACTGGAACGGGTTATACATGTTTGAGATACGTAGTTGGGTTTTGTTTTGAATTCTCTGTAACTTTTAAATATAGAATATCAATATTTATGAAATTATCATACGCCTTTCAGGGTTTTTTTTATAAATGTCTCTCAATAAGAACTGAGAACAGTGATTTGTTTGAACTATAAACCAACAGTTGTTCGAATTCTAAAAATATTTCTGACATTTGGTAAATCGGCAATTTAACCAAACTAAAAGATTTTAGTATAGGTTAAAATTATTTGAATTATTGTATTGGTTTAGTATTTAGGTACTAAAGTATTGAATTGATTGTAAGATTTTTACATGCGGTGCTTTAAACCACAACTATTTGACTTTTTGTATAAAAATCACTTGGAAATTAGAAAATGTAAAAGTTGCCAGAGTTCCCGATATTCCATTGACGACTAAACATATTAAACTATTTGCTTGTCCAATCCAATGTGAAAAATAAAATAAAGAGAAACAGGTTTTAAGGATTTTTAAGAGAAGTTAATTATTTCAGGATTTTCGACTTCTACAAAAAAGGTCATCAGACGACAGAGTACAAAACAGCGAAATAAATATGTGTTTTCTTTTTAATATTATAACGTGAGCAACCACATAGTAGTGGCTGGCTTCAGACAGGCTCATTGACGAGTTCTCTAATCTGGATACAGTAACGAGATTAATAGGATGAATAAATAAAATGCTGAACAATCGACTAAAACTTGTGTTTTGGTTATCAAATGACTTAACACAATATACCTTATAGATATTTTTTTTTTTTTACTATACATGCATAAAAATCAACCAGAACACTCCCTACAAACATCTGCGAATTTCAATTCCATTACTTGTTGTTTTTTTAATAGACATAGCATTTAAATACTAAATAGGTTAGAAAATTAACAGCAAAAAAAATTATCGATAAATACGCCATGCCTTGGCTCTGATATCAATCTATTATGACAATAATCATGTAATGAATGCTCGTATAATGTAATGCCAACTAGCTGACTCGCTTGTAATTTCATTGGCGTGGACGTTTTAGGGTAAAACACTTTCACGAAATCAGCTAATTCCCTATTATAAGAAAAAATCGGAATTTCACCAAAATCGGAAAGACACTTATGATATCATTTTTATGTCCGTTAATTAAGTAAGTAGGTATTCTTTTTTTTTAAAGTTTCCAGTATATTTTTTTATTTAGTGAATTTGAAGCAGTCTTGTCATACGATATGCTTCAAACATTCTACCTTAGCCCATTTTGAGAGAAGTTTTAATAAATCTTCAAACATTCATTCATTGTTATTATTTCATTAATTTAGTGAATTGAGATTTTATGCAAGACCAATCGGATTGAAACTAAATATCGGGAAGTTTGACTTTTTCTACCTTAATTTAGAGATATGAAAATAGACCTTAAAACATGTTTTACCATTTAATGTATATTCAATACATAAATAAAATTTGAGGGCATTACCAGCGCACGTTAAATAGTATTAGTCATTTAAATACGTTACCAAAAATTACAAATCCAATATTTCAATAACCGTATTTACAGTTTGCGGAAATATTTTCAAAAATCCTGAAACACAAATGTTGAATAGTTTTGTATTTTAATTGTTCTTAGCAATTTTCCTTAAAATAAATCACAGAATATTGCCTTTTTAATTTACTGTTCTATCATTACATAATGAAATTTGAAGCCAATATCACCTTGCATTAGAAAGTTATAGATATTTCAATACAGAATGAAATTATAAATCTCAAACTTTAATTACCAGTTTCACAAAATTTTTAGGAATATTTTGAAAAATCCTGAAACAAGTTATCTTGTGTCTATCATTATTCTTGTGTGTTTAGTAATTCAATGTAAGTATCTAACAAATCGAACCACCGGTTAACGATTTACAAAAAACACTAAAAACCTCAAAACCTCCTTTACCTCTTTAGGGGTGGAATAAGAAAAAAAACCCTAATTAGCGGGTATTTGTGTAGTTAAAGGTCCAGCCCACCAAATTTCAGCTTTCTAGCTTCATCGGTTTAGGCTTGGCGTTGTGGCCAGAAAACTCCATTATTTATTATAAAATTACCTTTTTATATGAGTACCTACCTACCATAATAACTAAAAAATTAGTTCCAATCATTACATTAAATCATGCCTTAAGAAACCCTAGGACGAGTTTTACATAGTTTACGAAAACACATTTTGTTTAGTATGTCAGCAAAATTTGCACAGTTTTACACGAACTCGGTTTTGGCTTTCGAATGATTTGTTGCATTTTAGCTGTACCTACCAACCAGCTGTGACAAATCAGCGGCAATATGTATAAACATTTTTCCCAAGGCGAGAATCGAACCCACAACCTCCAGCGACGAAGTCCCTTAAAGGCCTTCGCCAGCAGCTGCGCCATACAGGTCGTCGATTAAGTGCTAGACAAACTAAATACATTTAATATCGTCTCTGGGTGTACAGCGCATCCTAAGTACAGCATGAATAAACAATTTCTGAAGCAAATTATCAAAGTACAAAACCAAATTATGAAGGACAATAAACCATGACCTTCGTAAAATGTGTAATTGTCCATCATAATCCCGTCGAATAAGTTTACAAAGACGTTTGTTACCCCCCTAGTTGAGGTCGTGAAGCGAAATCTGCGTGGAAAACGGTCACAATGGCGCTGAGTATAACGTCGATTTGAAACTTGCACGTGGAACAAGGTGCTAAGGGACAAAAACTAGGGAAAAAGGTATTTTTTATTTATGAAACCTTTATGATAATTTAGCAGAAAATATGATAAAACGTTTTAGCAAAAAAAATCACACTCCTTCAATAGAAACTTTGCGAAATAATCAGAAAAAAACGTCTCCTGTAAAGTTGGTGTTTTGCAACTGTGACCGTATTCGTAGGATACGACGATTTATCTGTAGAAACTGAGGTCGCTACGCTAAAGGCGTCACGGACATTTTTGGCAAGAATAGCTTTGTACAGAATCCTATGTATTGAAATAATTGAGTAGACCCTTTAAAGAGCCTTACCTCTCTTTTGCGGTTACTGCGATGCTAGTCCAGAGAAAAGGTTTTCGAGAACCTTGATAATGTTGATCCATCCATATGTCTCGGTGCTCAGGTTCCACGTGGTTGTTTCGAGAATCGGCAGGTCGACGTCATCATCTGTCTGGTGGCTCGTGGAAATGATGACTCGAGGGTCTTGCCGTACGGACACCCATCAGCTTTCGTGACATCTTCCACGCTGCTCCTTCGTACAAATTTCGTTGAAGAGCATTTCCAATCTGGTCGCACCGGAAAGCTGCGTTGTCGTGGTAACATCAAGTTGTAGCGCCACGTCTCCATCTTGTCGCCGATTGGAATTCTCGTTGTTTAGTAAGGAATCGCCTTAAGCAGACCTTCGTCCTCGAAGATTTGCTAGGATCCGGCCTGAAACTTGTACAAGAATGTATTAGAATTGTGTAACAGATCCAGGAGATCCCACTTCTGATGATAGCATCGTGGGCTTTACCTAGCTAGTAAGCTATCTTATTTCAATAGAATCATGGAATGGCCTACCTTACAATGCAACCTACATGTTGGGAATCGGGAATAATGAAATCAAAATTGAGAAGTCAACCACTTTATTTCTTTGTACTTACAAGATAAGCACAGACGAATCAAATGATAACCATAAATTACTATTAAATTAGAAATAAAGCATATTGAATTTCCCTTCACTTCAATCTTTTGTCCACTAGTGGAAGAAGTGAAAAAGAAACCACTAGCAAGTTTTTATATCACTTATAAGACTATTACATCTTTATTCTTGTAGAAAACATTACACCGTAGTGTATTAACAAGTACCTTCAGACTTACAAAATAAGAATATGGTGGAGGGTAGTTCGGGCCTTGGGCCACCAAGGACATTGGAATAAACGATATTCAATAATAGCTGCTAATTGTTACTATAACTAACTAGATTTCTCATAAACCACAGAAATAGAAACAAAGAATATAATATAACCCTACAGCAACGTCAATGCTAAAACAAGCCAAGGTGCCACAATATAAAACAGCTTACGTACCCTAATGACGTTATGAGAGATGCTTTCAGGTCACAGGATCAGAAAAGAGTGGCGGCGCTAGCACATCATGCCTTTTATAATATTCTTTAGTTCCAGAGAACCGTTGGCTATCGTTACACAACGAACTACCCGTCAAACATCTATTCCTATCGTTTTACATCTAGATAGATTGAAATATATAGTAATCTCACAAAATATCCATCACAAATGGTCTTATATATTAAGTTTATAATTAAGATGCTAATTACTTCCAAAATATTTCCTTATGAGATACCTTAATGATTAAATACAAACATATTTGTCTTAGTGTGAATCTGAGAGGGAAACAAACGGGAAGTCAAGCCCGTTGCATTTTAACATTGATTATCCTTTGCAACCTTACTTTTACTACTAGATACAGTTATTACATAATATTATTTACTATTCAACAAATTATAGCCATCAAATACATTATGATACAGCTTATTCATTTAATGAAACTGATTTGACCTAGTATTTGAATTTGAGCCGCGAAACAAGTAGGAAATCATGCCTGTTCCGTTTTGTTTTAAATATCTTTCAAACCTTATCGTTTATCACAATATGTACATAGTATTGTTATATATTATTACTTTACAATATAAACTATCTAACACGCGCATCTAAGACCGTAAATATGACGTCGAGCACGGTTAAGTGCGCAAGTTGCAATATAGTGATTGATGAAGTGTTGGCATATATAACGAATAAAATGGATGTTATGGATCAAGATAGCCTGATGCGTATATGTGGCTCAGCTTTTCAAATGGAAGAAATAGAGAAAGCTAAAAATTTGCTCTTTGATTCCATCACGACGGATATAAGAAATATAAAAAGAAAGAAGAAGAGTGAAGGAAAAATTCAACGTGATTTGGAAGACATTATTATCGTCCTCAAAAGTCTGCACCCTGAAAAGATACCCATTTTTGTTGCCAAGGATCTTGGTAAACTACCCCCGGTGACTTTCGATCATCTTGATGTCACGTCGCTACTGAGAGATATTACTTTCTTAAAAAATCAAGTTGAGAGTATCAAGAATACATATGCGACTACCATGCAACTTGAAGATTTGGAGGCAAAAATGTATTCAAGTAAATATGACTCTATTGTGAATACACCGATACAAAAACGGTTCGATCATTTTGTGAATACCCGCACTCGAGGCGCAAATCTATTAAATAGTGGACCGATGGCTATAGCCTCTCTGGCACAGCAAACCAGTCCGATGTCACCGCTCCCTACTACGGCCCGGGTTATTGACCCCAGCCCCACTAACGCGCGCGCAGAGCGCTCGCCCACTATGCCACGGCCGGTGCGCATCAGTACAGCGCTTACCGCGGCGGACAGCGCATATCTCTCTACTCAGCCGCCGCCGCCGCCGCCTGCGCCTGCTCCGATACTGGACTCGCATGTAGAGTATGGATGTGAGTCGCTACCGCAGCTTATTAAGGCAAACAGCGTTAAGCATCCGACTGAAAGCCGAACTGATCTAGGTCAAAATGCAATTAATAAGACACCAACATCTCAGCCTGTAATACCTACTTATGCGGATGTAGGTAGGAAGAAAGGCTTATGGTTTGCATCGCCAGAGAAGAGCAATGAGTGGAAACTTGTACAGAGAAAGCGTCTTACCAATAAGTTTACAATGAGCAGGGGCAAAGCTGAGTATGTAGAAAGTAGTAAATTCAAGGCGACAGAAACCAAAGTTCCTCTTCTCATAACCAACGTTGACGAGAACGTGTCTGAGGCGGACATAGCAGAGTACATTCTCGCAAAAACCCGGGATAATGTTAAGCCCATTAAACTGAAAATGGCTAGAAGGCGAAACTATAACGCCTATAAAATTTTTGTGAGCAAGAGCAGCCTGCCAACTTATCTTGACAGCTATTTATGGCCACAAGGAATATCTTTCAGGCGTTTTATAAACCTGAGAGAGCATGATGGAACTGAAGTTGAGAGGCCGTCACCTAAAATCCAAAATGGTTAGTACACCCTACAAAAAACTACTCACTTTCAACTGTAAGTCACTAAAGCGTTCTCTGGAAGGTGTTAGAAGGCTTTGTAAGATAGTAGATATTATGGCACTACAGGAAACATGGTTGTTGCCTAATGAGTTGACGATGCTAGCTACAATTGATGACAACTTCGGAAGCACTGGGACCTCGGCTGTCGACACTGCGGCAGGCCTACTGCGAGGAAGGCCTCACGGAGGGGTCGCCTTATTGTGGAGGAAAAGCCTCTTCAGCTCGGTGAAAGTTTTACAGTGTTATGACGTGCGTTTAGCTGGCATTAAGGTGGGGCTATGTGAAAAATCTGTACTAATATTTAGTGTTTATATGCCTACTGACTGTGCGGAGAATTTGCCTGAGTTCACGCAGTGTTTGAGCAAAATAAACTCGATTATTGAGGAAAACATAGACATTGATGCAGTTTATATCCTAGGCGACTACAATGCGCATCCTGGTGAGAGATTTTGTGGTGAACTTTTGGATTTTTGTGCGGATCAAGACTGGACGTGTGTTGATATGGACATCTTAGGCAAGGATTCTAGTACTTTTACCTTCGTGAGTGAAGCACACGGATGTGAAAGATGGTTAGATCACTGCATAGTCACGAAATCTGCTCTAGCGACAGTAAAGCATGTGTGGGTAGAGCATGATGTGCAGTGGTCTGACCATTATCCTCTGTTTCTTGAATGGGACCTAGGTAGTATTAGTTCTAGAAGTGACGTAGATTTTAATTTAGCAAATAACTTGACTGTCTGGGGCGAGCGTACTTGTAGTCAAATTGAGCAATACCAACAGCATTGTAATACTAAGTTACGAGATATTAATTTTCCAGTACAGTTCACCCATTGCTGTGACGAACATGTGTTGACGAGGGACATAAAGTATTGTTGAATAATATGTATAATAAAATTGTAAATATACTGACAGAAGCCGCACAAACTACCCATAAACGAGCTAAGCCACGGAGGAGAAAGGGTTACATTGCTGGATGGAATAAACATGTAGCATATCACCACAGGGAAGCCAGGCTTAAGTTTTTGGAGTGGGTTGAGTGCGGTAAGCCAAAATGTGGTCCAATCTATGTTGATATGTGCGAAAGCAGAAGGCAATTTAAAAGGAAATTGAAGTGGTGTCAAGATCGACAAGATCAAATAAAGATGGATGCTCTTGCTAGTCAACATAACGCCAAAGACTTTAAGCTTTTCTGGAAGAACACAAATAAAATGAATGCAAAGCCTGGCCTCCCTATGACAGTAAATGAAGCAGTTAATCCTAGCTCTATCGCCAATCTCTTCAGGGAACATTTTAAGGTAGTACCCAAGCCGGACTCGTCTGTATGTGAACAGGTCAAGTCTGAGGTCGTCATGCCAAGGAGAGCGGTAAGTTTCACAGCGAAAGAGGTACGAAAAATCATTAACACCATGCAAAGGGGCAAGTCTCCTGGGCATGACGGTCTCAGTATTGAACATCTGAGGTTTGCGGGTGTTCACCTTCCCAATGTGCTCTCCATGCTCTTTAACTTATGCCTATGTCATGGCTACTTACCTGATACATTGACCAAAACCATTGTTGTACCTATAGTGAAATGTAAAACTGGAGATGTGTCAGATAAGAACAACTACCGGCCCATCTCACTAGCAACCATTATCGCAAAGGTGCTTGACAGCTTGCTTAAGGCGCATACAGGAGCGAATGACCTTGAGCAATTTGGGCGGGGCTATGGTTTCGGCCCGCACCCTTCCGCGCGCCCCCCGCCGCCGGCGCCGCATAGCCAAGAAAATTAAATAGATTTCGCGCGTAAGCCGCAAAAGATAAGTAGAAATCCTTCATGGCCGCGTGGTAAACCAAGCCGCCTGACACGCGATAATTGCGGGTTCAATTCCCACTGCGGGATATTTTTTTACAAATTGTCTATCTTTATTTATGTCTGTGCTGTTCTTGTGGAGCTAAATAAATGTATCTTTGTCTTTAAAATTCTGCAAGTATTTGTTCTTGGTCTGAGAACAGAACTCGGTAGGTACTTTAGGTAAGTAATAAGTATGTATGTTACCGCCTTACCGCCTCTTGTTACTACCCGCGCGGCGCGGGGCGTTCGCGTTGTAGGTAATTTCCTTCTAAACTAGCCTATATTCCAATTATTCGAAAGTTTTATGCAAATCAGTTTAGTAGTTAAGTACATGGTAACAAACATTCATACAAGCTTCTCTAATTTTCAATGTTTGTAGGATATCAATGATAGGTAGGTTATACGGGTGGAATAATTTGAAACAATAAATCTCTGAGCTAAAGGAAAAAGGTCATAATGGACCAAGAGAAAAAAATTACCATTACATGGTATTTACATATAGGTTTTTACACCTATTCAAAGAAATGATGCCAGAAATCGGATGTAAAGATTTGATAAAACAGTAAATTTCTAAGCAAGAGGAGAAAGGGCATCCTGGACCAAGAGACAAATTTACTTTTATATAGTAGATTTTTTTCTTTTATTTTCTTTCTGCTGTTTTTTAGGGGTTTGAAACCCAGGTCAAAACCCTAAAAACCAGCAGAAAGAAAACAAAAGAAAAAAAAATCTACGATATATAAATTTTGTCTCTTGGTCCAGGGATCCTTATGACTTTGATTCTGTTTTGAATCCATAATATTTCAGAAACTACTGCAGCTATTGACTTGAAATTCGAAATAATAATACATTTAGTGCGCCCGCACAGATTTATAGAAAAATAAATAAAAAATTATAATGAAGATTTTCAGTACAAATTTTGAAATCGAAATTTTAAATGGGACCTACAGAAATTAAGGTGGTATGAAATGAAAGGTACTGATTTGTAGATTTCGTTTTGGAAATTTTGATAAATTTTATACTTTTTGAGAAAAAGGTCGAAAAAATTACCATTCCCCCTCCCCCCCCCCACCTATCTCCGAAGATTGCAGAGCGATCGATGTAAAATGTACCAAGTATTTGAAGATATGGATCTATATTTTACAGGAAAAATATAAAAAAGTCTGTAAAAATAATACTTTTTGAAATATGGTCAAAAAAGGGCGGGAAAAATTTCTAAAGTGGTGACTACCAGAGAAGTCTGTTAACATAACTACTTTTAAAAATTATAAAAATTATGGTCAAAAATATGGTTTTGTAAATTCTTTTTTCCTCCTCTACTATAAAATGGAAATGGAAATGATGTTATAATTGCTTTATTGTCCACATTATTGTCTATCAAATGAGCCCTCTATCGTCTTCCTAGGACCTCTACATGGGTAGCTATAGCTAAATCAGTACAAGCACCCGTGCTTCGAGGCAAAAGAAAACAAAATGACTGCCATTTTGCAATGGAGGTAGAAAAAAGATAGGAATAGTGAATACGGTAAATATTATAATTTTTCGATAAAATTTACCGTATTTCACCCCCCCCCCCCCCCCCCCCAAAGTCTCCGACACCGGTGACCAGACACATTGTATATTTATCTACAAACGCTTTGTACATTTTATATCGATCACTCTGCAATCTTCGGAGATAGGGGGGGGGGGGATGGCCAATTTTTCGACCTTTATCAAAATATTTCGAAAAGTATAAAACCTTTTGAAATTTCAAAAACTGTTTTGGAATGTGCAAATTGATACCCCACCCCACTCGACGGGGGTAGTCTCCCCTTTAGAAAGAATGCCGTACGTACATATTTTATTTCGTCGCATAATACATCATAGCTACCTACCTAAGCGTAATGGATGTTTTACCTGTAGCAAAACATTTTCACTCCAGTTTCAACTTGTCCGGTCACTGTAAATCTATAAATAAACTAGCTGACCCGCTCGCAATTTCATTTGCGTGGACTTTAGGGTAAAAAAATCTTGACGAAATCAGCTAATACCCTATTTTAAGAGTCGGAAATTGAAACCCGCTTTTAATATCATGTATAAGCCCATTATAATGAGTTTCTTTTTAAATAATCATTTACTGTATTTTTTATAGAGAATCTAATGACACGGTGGACATTCTACTATAGCCCAATTTGTTTGTAAATTTCCTAATCCTATTTTATTTAAATATATCTACAGATTGGCTTTCTGAGATGGGATTGGATTGCAAAATCAGAAGCCATGCGGCTAACAGTCGTGAAAGGAGTCACGGACAAAGTTAAAAAAAACCTGGATAACTTCAAAACCTATTTTATGTTGAAAAACCATTAAACACATATGTTCAATAAATTGATATTTTAAGTATTATCAGCAAGTTTCTAGGTAGTTTCGACACTGGATAAAAAGTCACATAAGTTAAAAAGTCCTTAAAAACTTCTTATGTATTATTGTCCTTATTAAAAGACTAAAAAAAAGAAAACTTCGGAACTCTTGTTTTTATTCATTGTTTTTACAGTATATTTTTGAAACGAAAAGTCATTAATACCCTTACCTTTTGTATAGGTACTTATTGAGTAACTTTTATGAAAAGCTCTGAAATACGTGTTCCTTTTTTTGTAAACTAAACAGTAAACTATACGCCATATTAAAAGTTATTCAATACGGAGCCAAACTATAAATCTCAAACTTGAATAACCCGTTTCACCCCATTTTCAGGCATATTTTGATAAATCCAGAAATAAGTATTATATATTTTTATTAATTTTGTTTCAAGCTGATTGGGAGAAAAGTTAAAATTCCAAAAAATCTTAGGTGAGACTTCTTTTTATACATTTAACGTAATTTTAATGAAAAATTCTGAATTACCTATTTTTATTTATTGTACTTGGTATTACGTATACCTATTTGAAATTTTATGTCGTTACCATCCTTCATTAAAAAGTTAAAAACATTTCAATATGGAGCAAACTACAAATCACTCAAACTTAAATCACCTCTGTCAACCCATTTTCAGGAATGTTTGTGAAAATCCTGAAATACATATTATTAATTTTTTTGTTTTTTTTAGGACATGCAAAAGTAATAAGTACGTAGTACTTAAAATGATTTAGACATTTGAATACGGAGCCAAACTACGAATCTCAAACTTGAATAACCGTTTTAATCCCATTTTCAGGATTATTAAGAAAAATCCTAAAATACGTATTCAATATTTTTGTTTGTGTAGTTTTCTCTGTAAATTCTAAGCCAATAGCGTCAATGGTTGATAAATTTCACCACAATAACCTCAATAGTTCTACTTCCTTTTTAAACTTATATAGTAACATTTTTGAAAAATGCTGAAACACGTGGTTTGATTTATAGTTTTTTCAATACATACTGAAAGTTTCAAGTCATTAGTATGCTATATCAAAAAGTTATAGACATTTCAATATGGAGCCAAAATACGAATCTCAAACATGAATGACCCATTTCACCCTATTTTCAGGAATATTTTGAAAAATGCTGAAACACGTGTTCAATATTTTTGTATGTTTAGTATTTCCTGTAAATTTCAGGAAAATCGGGCTACCGGTTACAGAGTTAGAAAAATGACCAAAAAAACTTCCATCCCCCTTTTCACCCCCTTAGGGGTGATTTTTCCAAAAATCCCTTCTTAGCGGGTGCTTGTGTTGTAAAAGGAACCTACCTTCTAAATTTCAGCTCTCTAGCTTCAGCGGTTTAGGCTGGGCGTTGTCGCCAGGAAATCGCTTGTTCCTTTATATTTTGATGTTATTTCAGGAATATTTGAAAAAATCCTGAAACACGTGTTCAATATTTTTGTTTGTTTAGTATTCTGAGTAAGTTTCATGTTGGGTCATTTGTTAAAAAAAATCTCAAAAATCTTAAGTTATTCGACTTCCTTTTTAAACTTTTATAGTAACATTTTTGAAAAATCCTGAAACAAGTCGTTTGATTTATAGTTTTTTCAATACATACTGAAAGTTTCAAGTCATTAGTATGCTATATCAAAAAGTTATAGACATTTCAATATGGAGCCAAAATACGGATCTCAAACTTGAATGACCCATTTCAACCTATTTTCAGGAATATTTTGAAAAATGCTGAAACACGTGTTCTATATTTTTGTATGTTTAGTATTTCCTGTAAATTTCAAGAAAATCGGGATACCGGTTACAGAGTTAGAAAAAAGACCAAAAAAACTTCCATCCCCCTTTTCACCCCCTTAGGGGTGGAATTTCCAAAAATCCCTTCTTAGCGGGTGCTTGTGTTGTAAAAGGAACCTACCTTCTAAATTTCAGTTTTCTAGCTTCAGCGGTTTAGGCTGGGCGTTGTCGGTAGGAAATCGCTTGTTTCTTTATATTTTGATGTTTTTTCAGGAATATTTGAAAAAATCCTGAAATACGTGTTCAATATTTTTGTTTGTTTAGTATTCTGAGTAAGTTTCATGTTGGGTCATTTGTTAAAAAAAATCTCAAAAATCTTAAGTAATTCGACTTCCTTTTTTAACTTATATAGTAACATTTTCGAAAAATCCTGAAACACGTAGTTTGATTTATAGTTTTTTCAATACATACTGAAAGTTTCAAGTCATTAGTATGCTATATCAAAAAGTTATAGACATTTCAATATGGAGCCAAAATACGAATCTCAAACTTGAATGACCCATTTCACCCTATTTTCAGGAATATTTTGAAAAATGCTGAAACACATGTTCAATATTTTTGTATGTTTAGTATTTCCTGTAAATTTCAAGAAAATCGGGCTACCGGTTACAGAGTTAGAAAAAAGACCAAAAAAACTTCCATCCCCCTTTTCACCCCCTTAGGGGTGGAATTTCCAAAAATCCCTTCTTAGCGGGTGCTTGTGTTGTAAAAGGAACCTACCTTCCAAATTTCAGCTTTCTAACTTCAGCGGTTTAGGCTGGGCGTTGTCGCCAGAAAATCGCTTGTTCCTTTATATATTAAGATAATAATGTAAGATCAGTAATAAAACAAATAAATGGGTAGGTCTAAGGAGTATTTACTTACATTGTCGTTCATTTGTTCCTACCTAGTTTAGTACCTACCCGATCTCCTAAAATAAATATACAAATATGTAAAATCTACATAAGATTGCTAATAGGTAGTTACAATAGCATAAATTTTCTAAAATAACGAGCTTTCAGAGCTCTGGCTTTCTTCAGCTTACTGATCTTCGGAATTTTCAATATTTTACAAACTGTCTTACACCAAATAAAGCGTCCATGCGCGGATAACTTTGAATAATAAATAAAGCGTCTATGTGCATCAATATAGCATTATAGTAAAAAAGCAAAAGTACGCCTCGCGCTCACCTAGAGCGCGAGGCAGACGAACACAACCTCCCCGTACGACAGTCAGGGTTTCACTGCCGCCCGTCGCCCGCGCAGACTACCTTCAAAGGTTACCGCCCACTAATCATACGCAAAAATTTAAAATAATGATTTTCTATGTGAAAAACCGTCGTATCACAAAATCATACGTTCAGTTTGAAGATAAAGTCTTTGCCGACATGATGGTGAAAAAAAAAGTATAAAATTCTAAGTAGTTTAGAAGTAGATACACTTTTTCAGTCAGAAACAGCTCCACTTTGTGATTTTTTTTCAACAGGTAAACGAGCACGTAGAACATTTTTGTACGTTCACTTTACAGATAAAAGGTCAATGTATAACATATATTTTTTTCAGCCCATAAAATTGACTACTCTAGGAGGAGAAAGCCTCCAAAGAGGAGCAATCAGCTACTGTATGCGCCTTAATAACGTTCTCTTGCAGCATATCAAGCTGCACGATGCTCAGTTTGGCTTTAGGGCCGGACTATCTACAGAGACTGCGATTTTGTCTCTTAAGCAGGCTGTCAGGTACTACACTGAAAGGAATACCCCGGTCTACGCTTGTTTCCTGGATTTGTCCAGGGCCTTTGATACTGTTCTGTGTCAAAGGCTTTGGGAAAAGCTGGAAAGCGAGGGTGTACCGGGTGAAGTTGTTTCCATTATGAAGTACTGGTACAAATATCAAAAAAACCAGGTGAGATAGGCAGGTGCCCTATCTGAGGAGTATGGCCTGAAGTGCGGAGTTCGACAGGGCGGAAGTACTTCTGGGCTGTTGTTTAATTTATATATGAATGAACTCATCGTTGAGCTCAGCAACACCCACACAGGCTGTATTATTGATGATATTTGTGTAAACAATATAAGTTACGCTGACGATATGGTGCTGCTGGGTCCATCGGTGGGTTCCATTCAAAAACTAATTAATATTTGTGAGAGCTATGCAGCTGAACATGGGCTGGCATACAACACCAAAAAGAGTGAAGTTCTTGTTTTCAAAAGCGGAAATGTAAGGCCAGCCTATGTTCCGCCCATAGTACTCAATGGTGCGGCTCTGGAGGTTGTCAGTAGTTTCAGATATTTGGGACATATTGTCAATGAATCCCTATCTGATGATGCAGATGTAGAGAGGGAGCGTAGAGCTCTGGCTGTACGGGGGAACATGATCGCGCGTAGGTTTGCTCGCTGCTCGAGAGAAGTAAAAGTGACGCTATTTAAGGCATACTGCCAGTCGTTCTACTCGGGTAGCCTCTGGCTGAATTGTACCCGCCGCGCAGCCAGCGCTCTACGCATTCAGTACAACAACATTTTCAGGATGCTGATGCGGCTGCCTCGCTTTTGCAGCGCGTCAGGTATGTTCGCTGAGGCGCGCACGGATGACTTTTACGCAATTATTCGTAAAAAAGTAGCCTCAATATCTCAGCGCGTGCGAGGCAGCAGTAACAGCATCCTGCAAATGATTGTGTCCCGTCTGGACTGTCCCATCCAATATAAGTGGATGAGGATAATAATGGGGATTAACTCCATTTAAGCTAAGGTTAGATTTTTAAGTTAGGTTAGGATAACTTTGTTCTGATATTTAATTTAATTTTAATTTTAATCGAATCAAGTGTATTATGATAATTATTCAATTTTGTATGTGTTTAGACTGAGATTTTATTTTTATTAATGTACTATATTTTATTCTATTTTATTATTATGAATTATGGATTATGAATGATCTGAAATAAATGAGTTAATAATAATAATTGTGGTGAAATTTATCAACCATTGACGCTATTGGCTTGAAATTTACAGGAAATACTAAACATACAAAAATATTGAACACGTGTTTCAGGATTTTTCAAAATATTCCTGAAAATAGGGTGAAATGGGTTATTCAAGTTTGAGATTCGTAGTTTGGCTCCATATTCAAATGTCTGTAACTTTTTAATATAGCATACTAATGACTTGAAAATTTCAGTATGTACTGAAAAAACTATAAATTGAAACACATGTTTCAGGATTTTTCCAAAATGTTACTGTATAAGTTTGAAAAAGAAATTGAATTATTGAGGTTATTGTGGTGAAATTTATCAACCATTGTCGCTATTGGCTTGAAATTTACAGAGAAAACTAAACAAACAAAAATATTGAATACGTATTTTAGGATTTTCAAAATAATCCTGAAAATGGGATTAAAACGGTTATTCAAGTTTGAGATTCGTAGTTTGGCTCCGTATTTAACTGTCTATAACTTTTTAATATAGCATACTAATGACTTGAAACTTTCAGTATGTATTGAAAAAACTATAAATCAAACCACATGTTTTAGGATTTTTCAAAAATGTTACTATATTAAGTATAAAAAGGAAGTCGAATTATTGAGGTTATTGTGGTGAAATTTATCAACCATTGACGCTATTGGCTTGAAATTTACAGAGAAAACTAAACAAACAAAAAAATTGAATACGTATTTTAGTATTTTCAAAATAATCCTGAAAATGGGATAAAAACGGTTATTCAAGTTTGAGATTCGTAGTTTGGCTCCGTATTGAAATGTCTAAATCTTTTTAATATAGCGTACTAATGAATTTTTGTATGTGCTGAAAAAAACATTAAATTCAATATGTATATCAGGATTTTCCAAAATATTCCTTAAAATGGGTTGACACGGGTTATTAAAGTTTGAGTTATTGGTAGTTTGGCTCCGTATTGAAATGATTGTAACTTTTTAATGAAGGATAACGACATCAAATTTCAAATATATACTGGAAAAACAATAAATAAAAATAGGTGTTTCAGAGTTTTTCATAAAAGTTACTATATAGTATAAAATGATGTCGATTTCTTAAGAGTTTTTAGAAGTTTTCCCAATTTACTTGAAACTTACAAACAATACCAAACAAACAAAAATATAGAAAAAATATTCAGGATTTTTCAAAATATGCCTGAAAATGGGCTGAAACGGGTTATTCAAGTTTGAGATTTGTAGTTTGGCTCCGTATTGAAATGTCTTTAACATTTTTTATATGGCGTATTAACGAATTTGAAGCTTCCAGTGTGTACTGAAAAAACAATAAATAATAACATGTGTTTCAGAGTTTTTCATAAAAATTACTTTATATATGTATAAAAAATAAGTAGATATATTTATGATTTTTTTTTTGCAATTTTGTACATAGCTGGAAAATTACATTTCAAAAATAATCAAACAAAAATATTTAATACATTTTTCAAAATATTCCTGAAAATGGGGTGAAACGGGTTATTCAAGTTTGAGTGATTCGTAGTTTGGCTCCGTATGACTTTTAATTAAGGATGGTAAACAACTTAACATTTCCAAAATATACTGAAAGAACAATAAATAAAAACACGTGTTTCAGAGTTTTTAATGACTTTCTTAACTTATGTGACTTTTTATCCTTGGTCCCAATTACCTCAAAACTTGCTGACAATACTTAAAATATCAATTTATAGAACATGTATTTAATGATTTTTCAACACAAAATAGTTTTTGAAGTTATTCAGGTTTTTTGTTAGTTTTAACCAATATTTACTTGAAACGTAGAGAGAAAACTAAAATCCTTGGTACCTAAACACATGTTTCTGGATTTTTTTATGTGTATTGATATTGATGTATATGGCTTTATGACAGCGTATGATTCAAAAATGCAACAAGTTCACCGTAGAAAATAAAATAGTTTGGTGCGTATCGGCTGTAACTTAAAAATTCTGTTTTATTAACCTTAAATGATCGGTAGGTATACAGGGTGGTTTCTGAGAAGGAAATGGATGACCAAATCCGAAACCATGAGTTAAAAATACGTCTTGATTCATGACTTCGATTTATGAGAAAACCATACCTGCCAGATTTTTTTATTTTGTTGGATGATCACTAAAAAACACACCCTAAATTTTTATAGCAACAAATTTGGTTGCTAATAAGAAGTATCATTCTTTGAAAAGAAATGCACAATTGATAATCAAAAAAAAGTCATTATTTAAAATTTTGTTCGAATACTCACTCTACTTAGATCCAGGTAATTTATTATGGTACAGAGTAATTTTGACAATCTTTTTGAACAACTGGTGTGCTTGCCACTAGCCAGCCTTTAATTCAATGGTGGTTTTACCTCCATAAAATTTCGTTTTATTTTTTTTTATTCGTAATATTTTTTTTTAACTTTGTCCGTGACTGTTTTCACGACTGTTAGTCACATGGTTTCTGATTTTGCTATCCAGTCCCATCTTAGAAAGCCAATCTGTAGATATATTTAAATAAAATAGGATTAGGTAATTTACAAATAAAATGGGCTAAAGTAGAATGTTTGTAGTCCACCGTGTCATTAGATTCATTAGAAAAAATACAGTAAACGGTTATTTTTTTAAGAAAACGCATGGGCTTATACATGATATTAAAAGCGGGTTTCAATTTCCGACTCCTAAAATAGGGTATTAGCTGATTTCGTCAAGATTTTTTTACTCTTAAGTCCACGCAAATGAAATTGCGACCGGGTCAGCTAGTTTTATCTAGATATTGTTGTAATGTCACATTCAAGAACCGAATAAAAATGTTATTGAAAATACCGAAAGATATGTAGGTGTCTGTCTGTCTCACGTGTTCTGTTTTTGGTTTGGCACTAAACAGATAATAGAACACAGGAAAAATAGCACATTTTTTAAGCCAATAGACTACAAACACTTATAGACACACTTGCTGAGTGTTTACAAACTGAAAATTATAAATAGACAACAGTTTTTGATTCATTTCCAATATTTTCGGTATTTTCTGTGTGAGGCGTATAAAAAAATATATTTGGGCGCTATGGCGCTCATTGGGGGAGGCCTATGCCCAGCAGTGGACTGATGTGGGCTGACGATGATGATGTACTATCGTACTGCCGAAGACTAAAGTAAATGTCAAAAGATTTGGACAGGCCCTCCCTAATAGATATTTTCTCGTGGGAGTACCGGCCCGGTAGTAGCGACCATGACCGACCCCTTGAGATCTTGATTGATCTAGGATCAGTTTAGTAGGTATCACAGCTCCCCACTGGATCACTCATTATTTAAGTGATAAATTGTCTTGATCCGGGTCTGTGTGTAAGGTTTGCCCTTCAATTCAATTGGGCAAGGAAGACTCGGGAATGATATATGTAGTTATAATGTGCTTTGTAGTTTTATCATGAGCTGCCCACTGACGTTCTTAGATAAAATCATTGTCTTAGTAAGTACTGTGTGTACTGTACTACACGCTTTCTACAAAACATAGACTACTCTCAGGTGGAGCACTTATTGGATATTCAATCTTAATTCTGGGCTATATTAATTTATGCATAATTATACTCCTCTTTTTTTGTTTTAATTTTCTCGTCTTTGTAATAATTTGTTAGTGATTTTAGGTTTATTTTATAGTAGATAATATTATTATAATATTCTAATAGGTAATTAGGTAGTAACGTTTTTTCATGTTTCACTGCTTTATTTAAACCTCTACCATATAAGATATTTTTGTGATTGTGAACCGAAAAGAAGCCAGAGGATTGAGCCCTCGTGTCTAAACACAAGTTATCAAACTTAGTTAGAGCGAGGTGTCATTGTCTTTGACCCTGTAAGGTTTACTACAAGTAGATTTGTTACGAAACCAATGAGGAAACACCATTAGAATAAAATACATAATAAGTCCCTACTTGTAAACCCATTTTTTTTTGGAAATAAATATTTTTATTATTATTATTAAGTACATTTTGGCTAAAAAGTGTTCCTGGGTCAATTGTCATTAAAGTTAACAAGTATCTACCTATGTACTGTAGTGCTATGATGTGGTGCATGAATGTGTGTATGCGTGATATACATATGATGTGTGGCCTATTTTCATTGTACACGACACGACTCATGATGTACCTATGTGTTGGGAATGTAGTACCTAGTAGTAGTAGTTTGAACTCCTATTTTCTTCTGCTAGCCGGGTGATCCAAGATTCAAACAAGACGTTTATTTACAGTTCGTAAACAAATAAGTAAGAGAATATGACAAAGAGGAACATTCAAAAAACTTCGGTTTATTATGATTTTTTTTATATTTTCTAATGAACTTCCGACCTTTGCTATAGTACAAGGAGAGTCTAATGATAATTTAATCTGAAGCACAAATATACCAACACATTGAAAAAAGTATGGATTGGAACACTGTTCACTGGAAGGGTAGAAGGAGTTAAAAGAGTATCTATCTCAAAGTTAAATATCGAACCGCTCTACATAATTAAATTAGTAGCTAATAAATATACGTAACAAAAACAATAACGTACAATAACCAAAATCAAAATCAAAATCAAAGTGCTTTATTTCCTTTAGACCTTACAGGACTCTTGGACACGTCACAAAACACAAATTACATTAGTAATACTGGGAAATAAAGTGATCACTTTGATTAATTGTTCACTTCAATCTTTTTAAGGTAAAGTAAAGAAGCGAACAAGAAACCTTTACCTTGTTAGTTTTCGAGTTGGAGCAAAACTCGTCCCAAACTTTTTTGTCATCTAGATAATCTGATACTTTATAATAAGCCTTTTTGCAAAGAACAGTTTTAACAATCCGTTTAAATTTATTTATAGATAATTTTTGCAACTCACTTGGAGTTCTGTTGTAGAAGCGTATACATTGCCCTTTGAAAGACACATTAATTTTGTGTAGCCTAGTAGTGGGCACAGCGAGTTTATTCTTATTTCTAGTATTAACATTATGTATATCGCTATTTTTAATGAACTTATTGATATTTTTATGAGTGTACATCAAATTTTCATAAATATACTGACATGTTACTGTTATTATGTTTATTTCTTTGAATTTTTCACGCAAGGATTCTCTGGGACCCATATTATAGATTGCACGAACAGCCCTCTTCTGCAACACAAATATGGTGTTAATATCTGCAGCGTTCCCCCACAGCAGTATGCCATATGACATAATACTATGGAAGTAGCTGAAATAGACTAGTCTAGAAGTATCAACGTCTGTAAGATGACGGATTTTTTGACTGCATACGCTGCAGAACTAAGTCTCTTCGATAGCTTATCTATGTGTGGGCCCCATTGAAGTTTATTATCTAAGGTAATTCCTAAGAATACAGTACTTTTTACTATTTATAACGATTCCTCTTTTACCTTTCCTCTCCCAAATGATAACCATCTACCTATGGTGCTCATAAGAGGAGGCCTATGTCCAGCAGGGGACTAATATAGAGGTAGGTTGACGATGATGAAATATACATATTAATAAAATAATTCCTACCTGAATACCTAGACGAAAACTATAAACTACGTAGGAAATTAAATAAACCTGGCTTATAGTAAAATATGCCGTCCCGGGTTTACTTTTTTTGTCAACTTTAAAATGAAGGTACTAGGGTAACATGCAACGCAGGAGTGAGATTATTGAATAAATATGCCATATTGAACTCTATGGCAGTTATAATATTTTTTGGAACAGAAGAATTGCAGTTTTTTATAAACCAGCTCAATAGAAACCCACACAGAAAGAACAACGATGAAGGGATGTGGCCATACTCTATGGATGTGGCTAATCCGCAATGAAACTGAAAAAAAATAAAAAAAAAAAAATTAAAACCTTTCTCGTTACTCGAAAGATGTACAGACATTGTACCAGGATCGCATAGACGATCAAGAGTTGGATTACAAACACACGCAAAACTCATGTGAGTGTGTGTTACATACAGCAGTGTATTATGTACATGAAGCGCAAGGATGCTTTCCCATCCCTTTAATTACGATCGGGGTAAAGGGAAAGCTATCGCCAGCTCTGCCTAGTGCATGCACTTTGGTAACGAATGAAAGCTATCGCTAGCTCTGCCTAGTGCATGCACTTTGGTAACGAATGAAAGCTATCGCTAGCTCTGCCTAGTGCATGCACTTTGGTAACGAATGAAAGCTATCGCTAGCTCTGCCTAGTGCATGCACTTTGGTAACGAATGAAAGCTATCGCTAGCTCTGCCTAGTGCATGCACTTTGGTAACGAATGAAAGCTATCGCTAGCTCTGCCTAGTGCATGCACTTTGGTAACGAATGAAAGCTATCGCTAGCTCTGCCTAGTGCATGCACTTTGGTAACGAATGAAAGCTATCGCTAGCTCTGCCTAGTGCATGCACTTTGGTAACGAATGATAGAGATCAGTATGTTTGCGCTTTTCAGCTGAATTTCGACATTTCACTGACCTCTTTATGGCCCTAGTCAGGTGACTAGTGCAGGAGGTTTTGCAGCTGATTGACGTTCGAGATATCGGATATGCGCCATTAGGCTTATTACTTTTGATTTTCATATGAGATGAGCTGTTTGTTCTTCGTGTGTTTTCATGATGAACGATAATATTTTAATTAAGTCAGTTCTAACTCTTCTTACTTTACGGGCGAGCATAACGGGTTTAATTGTCAAAAGATTATGAAAAGGATACTAATCGTGGTAAAAAGCTCGAGTTGTAAAAAAAAAACACCATTATTGTTTCGCAATTGCGTGCATGAATGACTAAACGAAAGAACACTTACTATATTATGTAGATATTATTAAAAATAAATTATTAATATAATATAATTTAAATTAAAAAGGGTGCCATCTTTTTATCAGACTCACCTTTGTAACCTACATTTCCCAGTTCAACCTAAAGGCATAAAGTAACAAAATTCATTTAGGTAACTCTCTTATAATAGACATATTTCTTATAACATACAATTTTAGATAACAAAAATTCTTTTACATTAATTAGCTGATTAAAATATCTAATTTTGAGCAACAGTATTTATATATAAACTAAAATTATTACCAAAAACACTATAGACAGACTTAGGTATATAAGGTCGTGACTGTACTATTTGCAAATTAGAGTACCGATGCTTGCATGACGCTGCGTGGGAAGAGGTGTGTCTGTCAATATGTTCGCTATAAAGTCACATCATAACTCAAAATTTACATAGATACTTACAATGGGCAAGCAAGTGTTCCAAGCCAACCAATGATACGATTTAAATATCCATCGTGTCTTACTATAATCTTTATCTTTACACCACCTATTAGCCTCCAAAACTTACTGCTGAGGTCCTTCACTAATTTTATCTAGTTTCTGCCAACGACGTTTATACTGGAGGAAGCATTTAGATTTAAGTCCAAACTAGCTGTATTTTTACCATCAGTAGGTACCTACCGAACGGAAGTGAATCTATGGCACTGAAGCACATGAATGGCCTCTGAGAACGACCGTAATGCGTTCAATGTCATTCCACAATAGGTTTTGTACAGCCATGCCATTCCATTTTACGTAATGGTGACACTTTATGTTCAGGATATGCTATACCTACATAAGATATACATAAGATACATAAGATAAATAGCATTACATTTGTCTTTTTTATATTTAAAATTAGATTATTGGTTGAAAACCACTCATCAAAACCTCTGACGACTATGTCTAGCTTACGTGAAAGTTCAGTCAACGAATCTGCCGTGATTATGGCGTTTGTGTCATCAGCAAATAAACAAGTTTTACACCGGGATGATTTTTTTCTATGAATGATATCAGGTCATTTGTGAAAAGTATAAACATGATAGGTCCCAGAATAGATCCTTGGGGTACGCCCCTTGTGATTTTGGACAAGTTTGATTTAAAAACAACTTCCTTATTATCTACTATTTTTTTAATTTCAACGTACTGTTGCCGATTTGTCAAATAAGAATGAAACAGTTGCCATGACTTGTCCCGTATACCATAGTATTCTAACTTTTCCAGCAAAATTTTGTGATCTATTGTATCAAAAGCCGAGCTTAAATCTAGAAACAATCCTAATACTTTCATTTTACTATTTAGTGATATAACGACGTCATCCAATAGCGTATTTATGGCATCCCCAGTGCCCACGCTGTGCTGGTAGCCAAATTGTCTGTCATCAATAATTTTGTTAATAATTAAATGTCTCAGGAGTCTATCTTTAATAATTTTTTCGTATATTTTTGATAACACCGGTAGCAAAGATATGGGTCTATAATTTTTAGTATCTGTTTTTGTTCCTTTTTTGTAAACAGGTAAGATCCTGGCAATTTTCAACTGTTCAGGGAATAAAGAAGCATCTATGCATTTGTTAAAAAAGTATGTAAGGGGTCCTGTTAGTTCCATAATATTGTTCTTTATTGTTTTTATTGAGATTTCATCGTACCCAGAGGAATTTTTACTTTCCATTGATCGAATAATTTTACTTAACTCTATTCTATTTACATGAGTAAATTCCATACTTGTACTGACTCTACTAACATTATTGACTAGCAGCTCTCTAGCAGAATTTCTAGAAGAAACTTTATTATTAACAAGAATGTTATTAGTATCAAATTTAATGGCAAAAGCTTTCACTATATCTTGAGGATGTGTCAGTAGTTTATTTTCAACCTTCAATTTAATATTATCTATTGTAACCTTTGTGCCTTTCTGTTCTCTGTGCCTATTTACTACATTCCAGATGGCTTTAGCCGAACTTTTTGCATTATAAACCTCTTCTTGTACTGCTATCTGTTTTGCGTGTCTTATAACTTTTTTATAGGTTTGTATATAGTTTTTCTTGTAATTTAATGCTTGTTGATTATGTTCTTTTTTAATATTTACTACTAAAAATCTCTTCATTTTACTCGCCACTTTAATACCTTTAGTTAGCCATTTTATCTTTTGTTTTTTATTTACGTTCATCGTCTTTGTTGATTTTTTAAAACTATCTGTAAATATTTTAATGAATGTCTTAAGAAATGTGTTTATACCTGTAGTGTACCTAGAATACCTACATCTCAATCATACGGAGAGGACCGGAGGAATCGAGCGCGCCGAGATCACTGGAGGGCCGCGCGTAAGCGCGCGATATATTTATGTTTCGCCGTCCCGCTCACACACGACTAGCGCTGTCTCAACACAGCGGCTGGATCTACTTTCAACACTAGGATACCTACGTTCACGCACCGAGCTCTGTGATTGGCTACAATGACATTTCTTGCTCTTCGTTCGATAGTATAAGGAATAGTGTAAAATTATTTAAGTATATGACCATTTCTCAATAAAGACACAGTTAAAATTGATTCGACTTTTCCTTCTAATAACGAGTGAATAGGCAGCTAGGACCTTCCCTACAATGGTGACCCCGATAGAAAGTACTCCGGATTTGGGAACAGACATCTCGCCAGTATCTATCCAGTCAAGAATCCTGCCTTTCTGGAGAGAATACCCAAGATTATGGTTTGCGCAGTTTGAAACCCTCATCGAACCGTCGAAGCTGGGAGATGACAACAAATTCCGCTACGTGTTAAGCGTTCTGCAGCAAAGCGACGTCCAACAAATCGGTGATATCCTCATGAACCCGCCAGCTACCGGAAAATATCTAGCGCTGAAGAATAGATTGTTGTCCGTCTATCAAGAGTCCGAAGCAAAATAATTACAGAAGCTTCTCAGCGGTCAAGAATTGGGAGATCAAAAACCTAGCCAGTTACTGCGAAGGATGAGAGACCTAGGAGGCACTATGGTTCAAGACGATGCCTTGAAAGTCCTGTGGCTCAACCAACTACCACAGTCAGTTCGTGCAGTTTTGTCAGTGAACGACGAATCATCACTGAACACATTAGCTTCGATGGCCGACAAGATGACAGAACACATGGAACCCCAGATCGCCGCCGTATCAGCATGTTCAGCATCATCATCAGCGCAGAGTACCAGCCACGATCCACACATAGAACTAATTTCAAAACAAATTGAGAAACTTACGATGGAAATCGCAGAATTACGTGGAAGAAGGAACTTTCGTCAACCAAATAGATGGCGCGGCCGCTCTCGTTCAAAATCGACCAATAGAAGTGGAAGAAAGCCGACGGACCCAGACTGGTTATGCCGCTACCACTACCGTTTTAGAAAGCAAGCCAGAAGATGCGAATCCCCTTGTGCATGGAAGAAACTTCAAACACCGTCGGAAAACTAGAAGAGGCATCGAGTTCGGCGGGCATCGGTGTCGACACATATAAAATGAACCGCCTGAGCGTCACTGACCGACAAAGTGGTGAACGCTTCCTAATCGATACGGGCGCCGAAATATCAGTCATCGCAGTAAGAATGAAGAAACCTACACCTACAGAATTCAAGCTCTACGCAGCAAATGGAAGTTGCATACATACATATGGAGAGAAGACACTTCAGTTGAATTTGGGCCTACGCCGGAACTACACATGGACCTTCGTCATCGCCGACGTCAAAAGATCTATTATCGGAGCGGATTTCCTACGTCATCACAACATACTAGTGGACCTACGAGGAGGAAGATTGATCGACGGGCTTACCAAGCTATCTATCAAGACACTCACTACCTATTCCAGCGGTTCATCCATACACATCATCAACGAGAAACATCCCTACGTCGATATTTTGAGGCAATACCCGGATATTCAGAAACCGATGTCAATGAAAAAACCGCCGCCGCATGACGTCACGCATCACATAGAGACAACCGGACCTCCCATACACGTCCGACCACGACCTTTACCGCCAGACAAATACATCGAAGCGAAGAAAGAGTTCGAGCGCTTGGCAGAGATGGGTATCTGTCAACCATCTAGCAGCCCTTGGGCCAGCCCTATGCACATCGTCAAGAAGAAGAATGGACAACTACGAGTCTGCGGGGATTATCGACGCCTCAACGCTATGACGATCCCCGACCGCTACCCGATACCAAGAATACAAGACTTTACATTCAGACTACACGGGAAGAAAATATTTTCAAAAATCGACATACAGAAAGCCTACTACTGGATACCGATGAACAGCAAAGAAGACGTCCAGAAAAGCGCCATAACCACACCCTTCGGCCTATGGGAATTTAGGTCGATGACGATGGGCCTTCGTAACTGTGCCCAGACATTCCAACGCTTCATGCATCGAGTACTGCGTGGCCTGGATCATTTCACATTCAGCTACATCGACGATCTCCTGGTATTCTTATCGGACGAGCAAGAACACAAGCGACATCTGCAAGAAGTTTTCAAGCGCCTTACAGAATATGGTTTGAGCATTAACACGGACAAATGCGAGTTTGGAAAAACGACACTCAACTTCCTCGGCTACAAAATATCAAAAGAAGGAATACAACCGCCAGAAGACAAGACAGAAGCCATAGCTACGTTCCCAAGACCAAAAACCATCGATGAATTACGAAGATTTCTCGGAATGTTAAACTTCTACCGAGACACTCTACCTAAACAAGCGGAACTACAGCGAGAACTCAACAAATACCTGCACAATACTAAGAAGAAGGACAAAACACCAATCATATGGACACCAGAAGCAGAAGAAGCATACAAACAATGTCGCGACAGCATCAAGGAAGCGGCTACATTGGCGTATCCTGTTCCTGGAGCACCGTTATACATCATGACAGACGCCTCGGACAAATGCATGGGTGCCGTTCTACAGCAGAAGCACGAAAATACATGGAAGCCAATAGCGTTCTACTCGAAGACCCTCAGCGAAGCTCAGCAAAAGTACAGCGTGTATGATCGCGAACTCCTAGCGATATACACCGCTGTAAAACATTTCCGACGCTACATCGAAGGACTCGACGTGGTTATATTCACCGACCACCGACCACTTACATACGCCTTGAAGAAAGCTCCGAGCAACAGCGACACCCCACGGAGAGAAAGACAGCTACAATTCATAAGCCAGTTTTGCACCGAAATCAAGTACCTCAAGGGAGAAGACAACGTAGTAGCCGACGCATTATCGAGAGTAGAAGAAATAACATGCACCTCAACCATCAACTATAATCAATTGGCGCGGGATCAACAAGAAGACGAAGAATTGAAGAAATTGAAAAGCAAGAATCATTTGAAGTTTGCTATGAAAACACTACCAGGCGTTCAACTTCCTATAACATGCGAGATGACCACAGGACGAGCACGACCATACCTACCTACATCGTATCGAGAAGCAGCATTCAAAGCACTTCACGAACTATGCCACCCTGGGATTAGAAGCACAAGAAAGCAGATGTCATCACGATACTTTTGGCCACGGATGAACACAGAAATCGGAGAGTGGACTAAAAATTGCTTGAAATGCCAGAAGAGTAAAATCGCACGTCACACAATCACACCACTCGGACAATTTGAAGAAGCCGGACGATTCGACCACATACACGTAGACATCGTCGGTCCCCTACTACCGTCGGAAGAATGCCAGTACATCGTAACAATGATGGACCGTCGCACCAAATGGCCGGAAGCAGTTCCAGTACAAAACATCAACGCAGAAACAATAGCCAGAGCTGTCTACGAACACTGGATATGCAGATTCGGATGTCCACTACGCATCACTACGGATCAAGGACGACAATTTGAGTCAACGTTATTTCAAGCCCTGATGAAAAGGATGGGAGTGACACGCCTACGTACAACGAGCTACCACCCTCAATCCAATGGACAAATAGAACGCTGGCACCGGACTCTAAAAGCAGCACTCATGGCACGCGGAGCTACCATCACATGGACGCGAGAACTACACACCGTTCTACTAGGACTACGAGCTTCATTGCACAAAGAAACCGACCTGAGTCCGGCCCTGCTCACATATGGATCAACGCTTAGGTTACCTGGAGATTTCTTCGTGCCTACGAAAATAAAAGAAAATGAGCAAGAATTTGTCAAGAAAATTACGGAGACGATGGCGACATTATCACCCACCGGACAGAAACATGTAAAGCAGCGAACATTCATACACAACGACTTGAAAACCTGCACTCACGTTTTTCTACGCGTCGACCACGTTAAAAAACCACTAACGCCGCCATATCAAGGACCGTACAAAGTTATCGCAAGACAAGAAAAGTGCTACAAGATTCAACTCCCTACGCGAACAACTGTCGTATCAATGGATCGGTTGAAACCAGCCTATATATACAACAAGACCAGCGAGGAGCAGGACACCTCCACCACAGCGTTACCAGCGTCAATCACAACTACCCCAGCCCCGATGACAGCAACCCCAGCAACGACGACAACAATGCCAGCAGCCTCATCTGAACAGCCCTACGTCACGCGCTACGGCAGAGTCGTTCATCGTACCGTACGATTCACTTGAAGGGGGGTGATGTAGTGTACCTAGAATACCTACATCTCAATCATACGGAGAGGACCGGAGGAATCGAGCGCGCCGAGATCACTGGAGGGCCGCGCGTAAGCGCGCGATATATTTATGTTTCGCCGTCCCGCTCACACACGACTAGCGCTGTCTCAACACAGCGGCTGGATCTACTTTCAACACTAGGATACCTACGTTCACGCACCGAGCTCTGTGATTGGCTACAATGACATTTCTTGCTCTTCGTTCGATAGTATAAGGAATAGTGTAAAATTATTTAAGTATATGACCATTTCTCAATAAAGACACAGTTAAAATTGATTCGACTTTTCCTTCTAATAACGAGTGAATAGGCAGCTAGGACCTTCCCTACATACCCATACTGTACCAGTGTATCTTCATTACATTTTCTTTAAAAA
Organism: Eupithecia pulchellata; assembly: GCA_963931895.1. Classification (NCBI taxonomy): domain Eukaryota; kingdom Metazoa; phylum Arthropoda; class Insecta; order Lepidoptera; family Geometridae; genus Eupithecia; species Eupithecia pulchellata. The sequence continues at coordinate 1,074,128 of OZ007551.1, read as the reverse complement.
TTAATTCATTTTTATCACTGAACCTTCGGCGACGTATTTGTATCCGATCTAGTTTATGTTTATTATCTATGCTAACTAGCTGACACGAGCAGAGTATCGCCGCATGCCCATCCCCTAGTCCGTTGTGATCAACACGGCAATCTAGTACACTACTATCTGTTAGGTTAGTCAGAATATTATCAATGCCAGTCCGGACTTCGTTCCGGATAAATGTTGTTTCTTTAATTAGGTATCTAAAATTATAGCAAGTCAACAGTTGTTCGAGATCATGCTTTTGTTTACTGTTTATCAATACATTAATATTAAAATCGCCCAACAACAAACATCTCTTATCAAAAAAGTGCTCCAGGAATCTCTCTAGTCGTTCCATAAATTCGTCAAAATTTTTGAGATTAGGAATACGGTAACAACAGCATACATAAGTATTAGTCCCAGTATCTCGTACACCACAAATTTCAAACACATCTATCTTGTACAGTTTTTTACAGAAAGTTATCTCCTCGTTGTCTAAATTACTTAAGCTTAGTATAAGTGTTCCACCTCTTTTCTTATTTGCACGAATATTATGTGCTGCAACCTTGTAATTGGCAATATTAAACAAGTTCACTGTGTTTTTGTTTCTCGCAAACATTGAACTCGTCTCGCGCGTAAAAAACTCGCAAATATTGGAACACGTTTCCTAACTCGTGATGACCACGGGTTTAACAAAGAACAATGGCAGAATTTGGTCTGGACTTTTTCTTGCGTCCATGGATCTGATGCATATGAATCAAATTTAATAAATTTTCTACGATTTTTCAATTATTCACTCCTTCTCGTAAAGGCCGGAGTTACTTTATGATATTTAAAAGCTTATCAAATGATATTCGAATTAGGTACATTCGAAATGTTACCATTTTATTAGTGGTGCGGGTACTATTGAATGCAATGTATCATTGGTCTTTGATTTGTCTTTGATAGTGTCATGTTGTCAGCGGTTGTCTGTCAAGACGCCACAGAATCTAGAACGTAGTGGTTTTATTCTCTTTGACAGAATCCTTCCGAGACTTCGGCGTTTTTCATTTCTGCTGTTTTGTGTTTACATTTTGGTTTTCTATTTATTTTTACCCAAATTGCGGAAGCCACAGGCGACGTATGTAACACCCGACCTGTGGGGCTAAGATGCATGCCACGAGAGACGACACGCGCGAGACGAGTAATTTAGTCGTCGTCAGTTATTTTCTCGTTTACTCTAAGATACGCACCACGAGATACTTAATACTCATTGTCGAGAAGTTCTTCTCGCGTAGAGATAGCCACTCAGACGAATACCCGTTTATTTCATACCAAGAAGCCAAGAAAATATGTAAGTAAGTACATACATTCGTATTGATTTGTCTGAACTTATTAAACACGCTACCGAGTGATTGTTTGTTTCATATGACCTAAAATATGTTTGTTATTCAATCCATTAAAGCCAAAATCATTTAGCTCAATTGATCAGGGAAAACGGACTTAGAAATCTTAGGCTTGACTTTGAAATTAGCTAGGTAATCCCGACAGCATCCACCCTTACCTAACTATTCATCCGCTCTACCTACAAACTCTACCTATAATGCTATCTTTGTTTCAGACGGTAATCATCATCATCAAGCCAACCCAACACCCCACACCAAATGTAGTACTTAGAATAATAATCATGTAGTAGACAGATAGACATTTTATTGTTAAAAATTAAATTATTACAAGTCAATATAAGATAAGTTAGTATGCACTTAAAATAAAATAATATCACCTATAAAAAAAACAATGTGTATTATTTTAATTATCAATGCATTAAAAAGGGTTTGAATAGTGTCTGCATTGGTGCCGGCTCCACAGCATCCAAGTGCTCTCCCAATTTCCCTTCTTCTAATAGGATCCTGTGACATTGTTTCCAGTCGCCTAGGCATCTAAAACTGCCCTTTAAGAACCGATTAGTACGCTCTATACCATTGCTCACTCTGCAATGCCGGCTAGAGGTTAAAACAGTAGCATGCACTTGTTCTTGCAGTTACAAGCAGCCACAACTTTACCAGCATAGAAATTGAATATATATATACGTAGGCTTTATGAGCTTTATTCTCGTTGATCTCGTTCGCTTAAAATTGCAGCAGAACCTACAACAAGATAAAATTATGTAAGCATATATGTAGGTATGTATCCAAGTACCTAATTGGTACCTAAATTGTAGTCAGCAAGCGATGGCATTATAGGTTACAACCGAGATGGGTTAGAATTAGGTAGGTAGGTACTCACTTTTATATGAGCAGGTACGCCAGAACTATTTTGCGGCTCCAAATCGGCCGTTAACCGGGAAATGAAATATTCCTTAATTGGTTTATTGATGCGCCATAGTCGATGAAACTCAGAATCGGGGACATCCAGAGGGTCACAAGCAAAACATCTCTTCCGGTCCTCTCTAGTATTAACAAATAATGTTCACATAGAACCGCGATAACCAACAAAATTCAAAGAAAAATTCATGAATATCTTCTCGTCAATTTTCTCGTGCTCAAATTGAAGGACGAGAGTTCTTCCCGCGCTAAACTGTCAGAAGTTGAGAAAATGTGGCGCGCATCTTAGCGTTTGACGAGAAAGGTGACCACAGATAAGATATACATTCACTTAAATCGTTCACGTGATGAGACGAGATGAATAAAGGTGGCGCATCCTAGCATCAGTCGAGAAATCGAGATAGCGCCATTTTTCACGAGATAACGAGTCGAGAAACGCTTCTCGTGGCGCGCATCTTAGGCCTACTGGACTGTTTATGGACTGATTGATACTGCCCTGTGTCTGGCTAGTGCGTGCCCTTACAACAACAACAACAACAACAGCCTATAATAGTCCACTGCTGGACAAAGGCATCCCCTGATGAGCGCCATAGATGGCATTGTTCATCATTTGGGGGTTTTTGCCCATAATCCCCACGCTGGGCATGCGGGTTGGGGATCGCAGTTCGGTGTAGTTGTTCTGCAGAAGGCGCTGCTGCCCGCCCCCCGGTGTGTTTCCCTTAGTCGCCTCTTACGACACCCATGGGAAGAGTTGGGGTGGTGAAATTCTATGCCGGCACCACACGGCCAGTGCGTGCCCTTAGGACTCCGATATTGTTGTTTTGGGTATTCTGTGCATTTTCTATGTAAAATAAAAAAATATCTATTAATGTATGTATACCTATATATATTGTTTTAAGTAAATAAGTTATCTAGTAGGAACTCATAACATAACACAACCTCTGCTTAGCTTCGGGCTAGATGATGCTGTGTAGATTGTCCAACATTATTTATTAAAACCCTCAGTTTTTTTGTGTTTACGGGGCAAGTAGGTAGGTAAGTACATTTTTTTTAATACATGCCCAGCTTTCGTAAACATACGTTAAGAAGTTTAGAATTTGTTTTGCTCATTTTGTTTATCATTTCTCATTTCGAATATTTAAGGTGGCGTGGTCTAATTGATAAGAACAAACCACATTATCCATTTCTTTATGATTTGATTTCAATCTGCGATGTTTTATAGACAAATTATTGTTTGACGTTTATTCATAACCAAACAAATAAATTCAAACACTGAAATCTTTTTTTTCCGGCTTTCCCCAAAGAAAATAGTCTCATTTATAGATTCTGGAGCTAACGCCAAATCTTTTAACATTTTTTTCATTACGGTACGCTTCAATTTGATCCCAGACAATTCTTAGTATGGAGACCTACCATTGTTCTTTACGCATCTTGTACCAAAATATCAAATAGTCTGTATGTACCTGGGCAGCGGTAGCGCTCTACTGAAAATGACAGTAGGAGTTTTCTGCCCTTGCCGTCTGGGCAGAGGCTGCGGTTAGCTAGCTTTAATTTAGTATTTCTTCTAGAGCTATAACAAAGTGAGTGCGGTTTGAACCGCGCTTGGTGCGTGTATAAAAACAGAATTCAGTACTATCGTCGTTTATAACGGGATATTTACCATGATTTGAGTTTTGAGTTTTTTAATATATCGGCACAGTTTCATGCGCCATGATTACGGAAGAAGGTCACTGCGAGTTAGATTTAATTGACTTTTTAGTGTTAATAACTATGACAGTTTCAAAAGAATTCAGTACATCACAATCTAGATACTATTGCGAACTTTATATTATGTCGATTTCATATACCTTATCAATGTGCGAAACAATACAAGTCATATTCATCTCGTAGAGGCGAATTCAGATATTGAGTTCACATTTTAAAAATACTATTGTTCGAACGATTGCGCAACCTTGCTCCTTTGGTATGATCGCAGCACAGCCCTGAGATCGCTTTGACGACATCGCGCATCGTGACGTCATCGTGGTGTCTACTTATTTACCAAGTACCATGTCGCTCTCGCTCTTATACCAAAATCTCATAGAAAAATGAAACGTCGTCGTCAAATCTTACATAGTTACTACATACACAGTAGTACCTATACAGTAGGTACTAGGTAAGTACATGATTGATTGCCCGTGAACACGACATGACGTGGTACCAACTTCGAGTACAAGATCATATTCAGAGAATTGATACGATTGAAAATAATACGAAAAGCAGCTTACGAAAAGAAAAATTGTAAAATCTGCTAAAGCAATCTGCTATTTACGAGTATGTTCATGTTTCATACTTACATAATTGTAACAATAATATAAAGTTCATGAAATGGAATGTAATAAGTTTCGTGCAAATATAACAAATTATTCAATAGGGAAGTAATATTTTAATTTTGCCCATAACACAAGCTCTGCTTAGCTCGGGGTTGGATGCTGTGTGAATTGTCCAGCATCATTTATTTATTAATTTTACTAATAAAAATTATTTACAAAGAACTCTGCTTATGACCAAATTTATTAAAGAAAATTACATTTCATAACAGAATAAAACAATTATACGACCAGTTTAGACACAAATAATTTCCTAAAAAGGCAGAGTGCCCAGAATCCAATGGCGATGCTTATTCGTTGGCCGAAATTAAAAGCCGGCTTTTTGATCACCTGTGGACTCCATTATGTAGCTTTGTGGGGTATTTATTATTGGGTGTACCCCAGGACCCCAAGTACAAAAGAAATTTAGAACTTTTAGCAAAAAAATTAAACATTTTGTTCTTTCTTTAAATCTTCAGGTCCTTATTTTATTATATTATGTTTTTGGCGGTCTATGGCTGGGCTTTGGCAGACCGGTTAAAGTTTAGTTGGAGGTAATTCTATTTTGTTCCTAATCCGTCGATTGTAGATTGTAGGCGATTGATAATGCCTTGCTTCGTCAAATAACGAGGTATGTTTATATATAGGTACTTAGATAATAAATTGCCAGTATTTTATTCTTGATGAAGTGCAGCCTACAACTATCCTGTGATTTAGTATTAACTAGTGAGAATTCTCACTAATTACACACATTTCTTTTGTATGAGGAATAGTTACGTGTTCGAATTCTACACTCACTGTCGCCCCATAGTGGTATAATTCTGCAAACTATAGGTACCCATAATACGCAGATATAGGCGTCTCATATTTACTATTGGCTTTTAAAATACCTAGGGCGTAAACGAATTGTGAAAGTTTAGTAAATTTTTTTTCTATATTATGGGCCTTTCAATTCATCTTTGTGTCAGTGAGTGTTATTCCTTTCTATTTCTATACCTAGGCTATCTGTTTGAGAGAAATATGCTTCAAGTTCGGGACAAGCTACTAGCCTTACAATATTTGCGTCTTCTTTTCATAATATCCGGACATTTTTTGCGGCTCTAAGTTATTCAAGTGACTTGTTTTGATACAATGGTTGTAATACCGCCTAACCACCTACACTAAACCCTACGTACGTCTCTGGTGAACGCACGGGTGCGTGATGCTTGGGCGGAGATACAGAACTAACTATGTAGGATAGCCCCGTGCTTGGTACTTTACCCTACGTGTGAGTGTTGTATGTAGAGGTGAACACGGGTGTACTATAAGCACAGAGCGCTCCTACTCACTACTACCTAATCTACGTAGCCTAACACTAAGCCTAAATCTTACCTACCCTCTATCTATTTGAACCTATGTCTGGACCCTAACCACGTATGTGTATGTATATGTTATCCCTAACAAGTGTAGCCCTATCAATGTGTGTGTGTTCCTATTAATGTATGTGTCCCTACAATCCTATCCCTAACCATAGAAGTGTAGTATATAAATAAATATATAGATAGAAACGGGATATCTGTTACCAGGAGACCTAAGGTAACAGACGGAAGGTGGGAAGGAAACAAGGGCGTGTACGGCGTGCAATGTACACAGGGAATGATTTTCTCACTGCCGGTCAAGCAGACTCACAAGACCGATCAGATACTAATGGCTAAGGGTAGTCTTGGCCACAGTGAGAGGATGCTGGAATCGTGGATGTGCAGCTCATCCAGCGGATGCTGGGAACGTCTGGTCAGCTCGTCAGCGGTATGCTGGAACCTCTGGGCGGCTCCTCCAGCGGATGCTGGGAACGTCTGATCAGCTCGTCAGCGGTATGCTGGAACCTCTAGGCGGCTCCTCCAGCGGATGCTGGGAACGTCTGGGCAGCTCGTCAGCGGTTGCTGGGACCTCTGGGCAGCTCCTCCAGCGGATGCTGGGAACTTCTGGGCAGCTCGTCAGCGGTTGCTGGTACTTCGGGTCTGCTCATCAGCGCTTGTGCTGGTACTTCAGGGTCCGGTCATCAGCGCTGGTGCTGGTACTTCAGGGTCCGTTGGTCTTCGTAGAGGGTGGCGGAGTAATAACTCGACTCAGTGCTTCATTCCAATTGATTTATTTACAAAATCTTAATGTTTATATACTTAATCTAGTTTACCTAGTGTGCTATCGGTGAAGCGCCGATGCAGCAGTATTTGCTGAATCGGCGCTCTAGTAATTTTTGGACTCGATTAGTCTGCGACTGCTAACCTACATTCAATTCAGCTAGCTAGGTTTTGCCGTTGACTTGGCTTGTAATGTTTTTTGATATAATATTATCTTAGTAACTAGTTTATTATATAATATTAATATTAATTTTGTGTTTATGTTAGGTTATTATTATTATACAATTAAAAACATGTTCAATGGTTTGAACATTCTGGGGCCTCTCCAGGGCAGGACTTTAATTCATATAATTATATAGTGGTTTGTTTTTCGTCAGACTCGTCATATGCCAGATTGTGTCTTCCTCTTGGTGGCTTCTTCGGTGGTATTTGTCTATATAGAGGTTCTCCGTGATCGTTGGTGATGACGGTCGATAGCTGCTGTGACTTCGGCAGTGATCGGAGTTCAGTTGAGACCTTGGTAGACTGGCTGGTTGGTTTCTTGGCTCGGCCGTTGTAGTTGCGCAGGCACTTGACCAACTGTGGAGCATAACACACTGTTAGTAACATGATAATAATTAATACTACAGCTGTTATTGCGCTAGTTGTATATGTGTGTGTCGTGATTTGGGTCCAGATGGTATTATCTAACTGAAATTCTAAAGCCTTTTCAGAATTTGTTATCTGTTGTAATTGTAAAATGTCTTTTGCGCTAGTGATGACTTCGTCTCTAGTAATATTAAGTATGGTACTGGTAGAGTTTATCGTATCTATAGAAAAATCTACTTGTTTCGAAAAGGATGCTACTGCTTGTGTAGTTACTGTTCTCTTTGCTGCTAATGTATTACCGGGTGTTTTAATGATACAGTTATCAGATATTTTGATTACACCCACATTCCTTAGTTCTATCTCTTCTCGTTGTCCGTCACAGATTACTGATGTTGTGATGTGATTTTTTACTATAAATAGCCATGTATTTTGTACATATAACTGTTTCCATAACAAGTTGTTAGTTATATCAAATGTTTTGGTTTCGCATTTAGATTTTGTTTGATTTTTAAATAGTTTATCAACAATGCAATTTTCATTTAATTGCATGTTCTTCACCGCACTAGGAAAGCAAATGAAATTATTGAATTTTTGTAAGCAACTTTTGAACTCTTCCTGATTGAGATTAAAGTAGTGCTCATTGTTATAATCTAAACCTATGTATGGCTTCTGTACTTCTATGCTTTTGAATAACTGATCCTTTGTTTTTTCCGGGACCGCTGTTATATGCATTAGAATATACTTAGTCGTGTCTTGTATAGGAAAATATGCATAAACTTGTATGTGTGTCTCATTTTCAGCCATTTTGGTATCTAATAACTGTCGTGGGACTATTTTTAAATTACTGGGTAGTTTCTGATTCGCTACTAATATTATTTCGCTGACATTTTTTGGTGTGAGTATACTATATATTGTTCCTTTGGACAAATATACTTCCAGTAATCCGTCATAGCGTGCTGTTATTTCGTTAACGTAATTATTTGCCAGTTGATATGTTTCCATAATCTGTATATTTACACTATTTTTATTTACACCCTTATACCAGTAGTTAGTCTCACGCATAAAGTTTACTATTTCATTTATTTTGTTTGTAAAGTTGTTTAACTTTCTTGTTACCCTGTTTTCAGTTTCATTAATTTGGGCAATAGTTGATAACATAAATTTTGTTTGATGATTTGCAGCTTCAATTAGTTTCTGCTGGTTCTTTTCTAGAGAGTCTATATCTCTGTATGCTTCGTCGTTTACTCCGAGGATTGACGTCATTAATTGTCCAAGTATTCCTCTATTTTTTCTGGTTTGGTTTATTTCTGTTAGGTACTCGTTCGTTCTCTCAAACTTTAACTCTTTCTCTTTTAGATTTTGATAAAACTGTGCGCAATGTGTAGTTTTTCCTATTGCTATGCTTGCTTGATCGCATAGCTCATTGAATTGTGTAGCTGCTCTTTTGACCTTTGCTAGGTCTGACTCTAGTTGTTCTCTTGCAAACTGGACTTCAATTCTGAATACTCCTCGATCAATGCTTGCTGTGCCTATTTTTTCGACATAAAACCCAGGTTGTATATTTTTTAGTGTGTAAGTTGATGATACTCCTGTTAGTAGTTGTAAGCATGTCAGTATAACCATAACCCAATGTAAGTAGTTGCTTGATATATGGTTTTTTGTTTTCCTAGATTTTGTTGCTACATTTGACATTACTGATGATGTAGTTTGGTCCGTTTTGCAGTGATTTTCGTTGATTGGCAGGGGAATAAGAGTATGGATTGATCGTTTTTGAGTTGCACCTGATGATTTCTGTAAGGTTACAACCCTGGTAAGGCCGTCGCTACCGGAGTGGATTTCTTTTACTTTTGCTAGTGGCCATTTACTTGGACTGATTTGATCATCTTTTATAAGAACTAATGTCCCGATTGTTAAGTTTTCTTCATTTGCTTTCCATTTATACATTTGTTGTAGTTGATGTAAATAATCTTTAGTCCAGCTTTTCCAGAAATCTCTTTTCATCTTCTGTATCTGTTTCCATCTATTTAGTAGATCAGTGTTAGTGTTTTCCATAGGGTCTGGTATTCCTATGGCTTCACGTCCTATTAGGAAGTGACTAGGTGTTAATACTACATTATCTTCTTGGTTTGCTTTTGGTATTTCTTTCAACACTTCTTCGCTATTGGATGACCATTTTCTTAGGTTGAATCCACCTGTTTTCAGTAGCTGTATTAATTCTTTCTTCAACTCCTTCGTTGTTTCAACACAATTACCACCTGACAGTATATCATCTACATAGAAATCTTGAAGGGTTACTTGGCTTGCTATTGGATATCTTGTCTCTTCATCAATAGCTAATTGTTGCAGGGTTCTAATAGCTAAGTATGGTGCTGACGCAGTTCCATATGTTACGGTTGTTAACACATATTCCTGAATCTCGTGGTTTGGAGACTCTCTCCATAGTATACGTTGATAATCTATATCTTGTTCGTTTATTTTAATAAAACGATACATCTTCTCGATGTCTGCCATGAATGCTATTCTATGTTTTCGCCATCGCAATAATATTGCTGCCAAGTCTGCTTGTAGCCTTGGTCCAGTGTACATATTATTATTCAGGCTCACGCCGGTACTTGTTTTGCTCGATGCATCAAATACCACTCTTAGTTTGGTAGTTAAGGATTCTTCCTTTATAACTGGTTGGTGAGGAATATAATATTTTCCTTGGTAATGTTCTTTTTTGTTTACTTTTCTCATGTGTCCCATCTCCAGGTATTCATTGAGAAAGTCTTGGTAGCTTTCTTGTAAGCGTTTATTTTTGGCACATTTTCGTTCTAATTGCATCAGTCTTGCTGCTGCTCGTGAGTGTCCTAATTCTAGGTCTGGGTTTTTGAACGGAATCCTTACAGTGTAGGTTCCATCCGTGTTTCTTGTAGTAGTTTTTTGGTAATAGTTTTCGCATGCTTGGTCATCGTGTTTTAGGTTACATTGATCTGGGACTTCTTCCAGTTCCCAAAATCTGTTTAGTTGATCGATATCGTTAGTTCTGGTTGTCATACTATGTATTTTCATAGCATTTTCATTTTGATAACTGCAGTTTCCTGAGAATATCCACCCGAATTCAGTGTCCTGTGCCATAATTCCGTCGTGAAACTTTTGCAGTCCTTGAAGTAATAGTTTACTGTACTCTTGAGCTCCTAATATTATATCTATGGGCCCTCTTTTGTAGTACGTTGGATCGGCAATCAGTTTGTTCTCTACATAACTGGCCTCTAATTGTGGTATAGTTGTATTTGGTAGTGAGTTTGTTAGTTTTGGAAGAATTATAAGCATTACTGGTAGCTTATATTCACTGGTAAATCTTGGTTGCAGCTTCACATCAATAGAATGAGTCGCTGTCTTTGGTTTTTTGTCAGCAATCCCGGCGATTTCTACATGAATTCTTTTTCGGGGGTATGCTAATAGTTGCGCTACTTGCTCAGTGCAAAATGAAGCTTCTGACCCTTGATCGCATAATACCCTCAATAAGTGTGGTGTGCCATCAAAGGATCTTGCGTGTACTAGAGCCGTTGCTAGTAACGTTGTCTTGGGTATTTCTGTTGGTATGGTTGTTGTATGTACATTGTTCGTTTTTGTATTTGCTTTATTGGTTGGTCCACCATTCATAGCTTCAGAAGATTTCTCAGTTGTCATGTATGTATCTTGATGTAAGTATGAATGATGCCCTTTCTTTCCACAATATACACATGTTCTGTTGCTAAAACACTTGGTAGCTAGGGTGTGCATCAGGCAGTTTCTACACATTCCTTTTGCTTTTACAGCTTTTTGACGGTCTATTACTGACATTGCTTTAAATACAGTGCATTGATAAATTGTATGGTCTTTCTTGTTGCAACACCAACACTCGCTATCTTCTGTCTTTTTGCGGTAATCATTTGTGTTATAGCTTGATTTGTAGGTTTTGTCTGATGTGCTAGTAGAACTTGTTGTTTCTAAACATTTAAACCGTTTTTCTAAGAATTCCATCATTTCTTTAAATTTCTGAGGCTTGTTAGGTTCTGAGAGCTGCTGTTCATATTTTTCGTCTGTTTCTGAATCCCAAATTCTGCTGAGTATTCTGCATAACATGGGGTCCCAGGTTGTTATATCAACATTCTGAGTTTTTAATGCTTCTAAATTCTCATTTATCGTGTCGTGCAATGTTCTTAAGTTTTCTGCATTTACTTTGGTGACTTTTTTAATATCCATGATGTTGTCTATGTGTTTCATAATTATCAATCTCTCATTTTTGTACCTTTTCGTTAAGAGCAACCAAGCTGTTTCATAACTAGCATCGCATACTGATAAGTGTTTTATTAGTTTAGCGGCTTGACCAGTTATATGAGTTTTTAGGTATTGCATTTTTTCTGTAGCTGATAAAGATTTATCTTCGTGTATGATTTTCGAAAATAAATCATAAAAGGAGTTCCATGACTCGTAGCTACCACTGAAAGTTGGAATTGTAATTGTTGGTAACTTTACTTTGCTGTTGGTGTGAGTCATCTGTTTATTTTCTCCTATTTTAGCAACTACACATTCAATGAACAGTTCGTATTCTGTTTGAATTGATTCAAACATTTTTTCTTGGAAATAGCTGTGGTCTAAGGTGTTATCTTCCATCAAAATATTAAGGTGTGTTTCTTCTATTTCTTGCCACTGTTTTTGCAAGTTTGTCATCAACGATTCCCAGTACCATGATGGTTTGTTATTTGACATTGCTTGAGTAACGACTTGAAGCTTTTTTTGTAGTTGTGAAATGCGGAATAATTGTATGAATATTTTTGGTGAACATGTACTTTCTTCTTCGTCTATCTCTATGTCTTTTGGAACAAATAAGTCGTTTAGCATTTGTGCTCTGGTTTCACATGTTTCTAAATGCGACATTACTTGATTATACACAGCTTCAATAGCCGCATAATAGTTTGTAGTCATATACTTGTGATCTTTTAACACCGGTATATCTAGTAGTACTGCGTGATTGGTAGTAGTCCTGGTAAATATCTCTTGGAGACGTATCCTTTTGGTTTTTATATATTTCTCAGTTTTCCTTGTAACTGAGTCTTTCTTAATGTTAGAAAATATTTGTTTGATTTCATTGTAGTCTGTCTCTTGACTTCTGATGAGTTTGTTTATGTCTTCAGTTTTTATGTTTTCCATGTTTTTTCTTGTTGCTCCTAACCCTACCCTATCTGTTTATTTCAGGGACTTTGTCTATCACTTAGATGCGCTCTGTGTGTTACAGAATATGCGACTTCTCAAAACACCGGTGAGACCCGCTTGTGGGAGGCCGGTGCCCGATCCGCTTCTGTATAACTGGCAACTAAGTGTTTTTGTCTATAATTGAACGTATTACAAACCGAGTGCTTTTTGTTTACAACGTCAGACTGCAATACGTCAAGTAATATGTCAGTAAATTTTCTCTACAGGGATAAGAGGAGCGCGAAATTACTGATTCAATTCTCGAAGGACCAAATGTAATACCGCCTAACCACCTACACTAAACCCTACGTACGTCTCTGGTGAACGCACGGGTGCGTGATGCTTGGGCGGAGATACAGAACTAACTATGTAGGATAGCCCCGTGCTTGGTACTTTACCCTACGTGTGAGTGTTGTATGTAGAGGTGAACACGGGTGTACTATAAGCACAGAGCGCTCCTACTCACTACTACCTAATCTACGTAGCCTAACACTAAGCCTAAATCTTACCTACCCCCTATCTATTTGAACCTATGTCTGGACCCTAACCACGTATGTGTATGTATATGTTATCCCTAACAAGTGTAGCCCTGTCAATGTGTGTGTGTTCCTATTAATGTATGTGTCCCTACAATCCTATCCCTAACCATAGAAGTGTAGTATATAAATAAATATATAGATAGAAACGGGATATCTGTTACCAGGAGACCTAAGGTAACAGACGGAAGGTGGGAAGGAAACAAGGGCGTGTACGGCGTGCAATGTACACAGGGAATGATTTTCTCACTGCCGGTCAAGCAGACTCACAAGGCCGATCAGATACTAATGGCTAAGGGTAGTCTTGGCCACAGTGAGAGGATGCTGGAATCGTGGATGTGCAGCTCATCCAGCGGATGCTGGGAACGTCTGGTCAGCTCGTCAGCGGTATGCTGGAACCTCTGGGCGGCTCCTCCAGCGGATGCTGGGAACGTCTGATCAGCTCGTCAGCGGTATGCTGGAACCTCTAGGCGGCTCCTCCAGCGGATGCTGGGAACGTCTGGGCAGCTCGTCAGCGGTTGCTGGGACCTCTGGGCAGCTCCTCCAGCGGATGCTGGGAACTTCTGGGCAGCTCGTCAGCGGTTGCTGGTACTTCGGGTCTGCTCATCAGCGCTTGTGCTGGTACTTCAGGGTCCGGTCATCAGCGCTGGTGCTGGTACTTCAGGGTCCGTTGGTCTTCGTAGAGGGTGGCGGAGTAATAACTCGACTCAGTGCTTCATTCCAATTGATTTATTTACAAAATCTTAATGTTTATATACTTAATCTAGTTTACCTAGTGTGCTATCGGTGAAGCGCCGATGCAGCAGTATTTGCTGAATCGGCGCTCTAGTAATTTTTGGACTCGATTAGTCTGCGACTGCTAACCTACATTCAATTCAGCTAGCTAGGTTTTGCCGTTGACTTGGCTTGTAATGTTTTTTGATATAATATTATCTTAGTAACTAGTTTATTATATAATATTAATATTAATTTTGTGTTTATGTTAGGTTATTATTATTATACAATTAAAAACATGTTCAATGGTTTGAACAATGGTCTTTGAGATTTTTTTCTTGAAAGACCAGTGGTGCCCCCTATTGATTTATCGTTGTACACCAATTTTATCCGGTTCTGAACAATCGGTTTTGTTCTGACCTTTCTTCCGATGTGAAGCGTTAAAGACGTTAAAGACACACAGCGAACCACCGCGCCCCTGCTGCGGTTGCCAGATGTCTGCGTCACCATGACGTCACTTATTTAGGCCGACAAGCGCGTGGGCATCCTGTTAACTGAATCAGGAAAGCTCTACAGCCGTAAAGCAAACCCTTTCATGTTTATTTGTTTATATTTAAACTGTTTCTCTTTTTTTACAGAAACCACAATTGCGGCCTATGATAGCCGAATATGACCCAAAGAAAAAAGGAGTCAGAAATGATTTATCAGACCTCGTCATGGTCAAGTAAGTGACAAAGTTTCTAAACAATGTGAGCAGATTATTCAAAATCCCAGCTTTGATTGCCCATTATGTGTTTTTAATTTAACTATAGTACCTAGGTACATCAAATTAAATTAATGGGTGTCAGGTCAGATTAAGTTTGTTTGCTTTGGTAAATCAGAAAATTCAGAATCAACATTGAAAGCATGCTTCACAGCTTCATCACTCTCTTGTGTTCAGCGAATTTATTATTATTTAAAATGAAACTACACAGAATTGTCGTAAACTAATATAATTTTGACATTTTTGTTCAACAGGAAATTGAAAAGAAAAGATGTTAAGTAATAAATTATTCTAGTGTTATCCATATGATACACCAAGGAGCATATTCGCTTCTAGAAGTGCGGGGCCCAGTGTCCTGCGCCGCTCTTCATTGAATGTTTTAACGTGGTATTTTTATATTGTATGTTGACTGACTGATTGTATGTTGAATGCTGACTGTACTTAAGTATTCGCTCCTTAATCCGAGCTCTAAGCTCGCCCCGCCACGGAGACGGTCCGGGAAGACGCGAGCTGCTCCCACGAGGTTAAAGTCGTTCGACGACCTTGATCATCTAGCAATGGACTTATACACCGGTACATCATTCCATTTTTATGGTTTCTATTTTGTATACCATTTGTATTGTTTGGTAATGGTAAAGATGAGCACGTGGGGGGAGCGCCTCGGCCGGGCTCTGCCGGGGGCTCCTGCCGCGACTCCCGCGCTATCTTTTCGCAGACGACTGTACTATCGTGTATAATAATCATGACGAAATCTACCCAAGTCTAAAATCTATAATAGAGTGGCTAAAAAGTAATAATTTATTAATCAACTTAACCAAAACTAAGCTCATGAATTTCAGACAAACACAAAGTACAATAGTGCCACCTAAAATTACCTTTGAGGATACGGAGATATGTAATACGATGACTACCAAATTTCTTGGACTCTACATAGACAGCAATATGAAATGGCAATCACATGTGGATTTTGTGCATAAAAATGTTGCACAGTCCGCGTATGCTTTACGTAAATTAAGAACAGTGGTCAGCCAAAAAGCAGTGCTAACAGCATATCATGGCAATGTGGTCTCAAGATTAAGATATGGTATAATTTTTTGGGGCAATACAGTAAAAATCGAACGTTTATTTATTGCCCAAAAGAGTTGCATTAGAGCAAATTGTGGTATCAAGAGAAGGGACAGCTGTCGACCATATTTCAAGAAACTCAATCTCCTGACATTGACATCACTATATATATATGAACTTTTACTATTTATTCGACGAAACCCCGGACTATTTACCTATAACACCAACAAACGGCGACAAGACTCTTTGCAAGTTAGGAATAACATGAAAACAGCTCTTTTTAGGAATAGTATTTTTGGAATGGCACCCAAAATTTATAATAATTTACCCACTGACATAAAGAAATGCAATGACATTATAATGTTTAAATCTAAACTTTTTAGTTATTTAATAAGTAAGACATTTTACACCTTGAGTGAATATTTTGACGCAGCAGTATAGTAATTGTTAATGTAGAGAAGAGAAGTTTTTGATACCTGCTTACAAACTAATTAACGCATTATTTTCAATTCATTAAAAATAAAAATTCTTTAAATAACCTAATTAATATTTATAGCTTTACTGCTTAATCTTGTAAAATTTGTACGCCTCATGGCAGATCACAGTGCGCTTAACTTTACGTGTGAACATCTCTGTAATACCTGTGTATCACAAATTAATAAATGAACTTGAACTTGAACTATCTCTCTTCAGGCTCGGGATTGGCTCTCAGCACGCTACATTTGTACAAATTTGATCTAGCTTTATGCCTTAACTTTATACATTGGAGCCCAAGAGTAAACCGTCTGCATACGAGTTGAGAAACAGGTCCAAATTTATAATTCTTCGCAGCAGTCTGCCTAAAAAATTTAGAGTAAATTAATCATCGCAACGTAAAGCTGTATTGAATTTAGCGTGCGAGCCATCCCTTTGTAAATGCCGAGTCTTAACAGAGTGCCACGCATGATATATTTGTATATTGTTTTGGAGACCATAATGAATGTATCACACTCTACACTACCACACTCACACAAAGTAATGCAGCTATTGTAGTAACTTATAAACCGCGATTAATTTCAAATGCCACAGTGCTAGGGTAGTTTCATGTCGCGACACATCTCACGTCATTCGATCTCATTCTAGATCGAATGACGTGATATATTGGCTATGCCAATGGCGTTTAAGAATGCCGATCTGTTCTTTGGTCTCTTTGCCACCTTCGCGATCGGTGGGATTTGCACCTACTGCGTCCACATCCTGGTGAAGACAGCCCACGAGCTTTGCAGGCGGATACAGAAACCCTCGCTCGCATTCGCAGAGACGGCTGAGGCAGCGTTCTTGGCTGGTCCACCTGCTGTGCACAAATTTTCTAGACTTGCAAAGTAAGTACCGAGCCTGAGAGACTAATTATTTGTTGTTCCGTAATATCATGCATGACCCATAGGTAGTTACTTTTTGTTAGCCTGGAGAACTAAGTAGGTGTATATCCTATGACTGAAACTACTGGCACTGGTATTAAACAAAAATTTCAGAAATTATACACACGATGGGTTTCAAAGTTTTCATACGGATTCCTTACTTATTTTAGCTATTATATAGCTATATATATATGGCTAATAACATATGTAGCCCTATGTACTGGTTCTGGCTCTCTGTGCACCAGAGTGGGAACCGTATATATTTAGTAATTTAACATGTATTTTATTTTTATTTGTATTTTAATAACCTATGGGTTTCTTTGATAACCTGAAATAAATGATTTTATTATTATTATTAATATTATTAGCAGCATTGGGGTTTTTGACATTGACTTGACACACCATAACTGACACTGGCCGTAAAAAAAAGCAAACAGCGGAGCCATAATAGAAAAAGAGGTTGAATATACAGCGCACGGTTTAATTATTGAAATTTTCATGCGGATACCTAACTTTTATGAAAATATTATATAGCTTATAATGTTCATCACGGAAAATTAAAAAAAAAATCGGTCCAGTAGTTTCGGAGCCTATTCAATAAAATCAACCAAATCTTTCCTCATTATAACACTAGTATACAAATAGTTCTACTATGAGGAAAAGTATGAAAAGCGATATCGTTAAAATATCGTTTTATTTGTATAGAATCGCCAAATCGCGTAAAGGATTGCAAAGCAACGATTTATGATAGGTATATGTTATGTTGCAGTTAACATAGCCATTATCTCACCTCAATTGTTAAATGACGATTGAATAGAATGCAATTCAATTCAGTGTATTTGCATCTAGTTTGATTTCCGGAAGTCTTTTTGTTTATGTCATTCTTCATGCGGTGAAGCGTATGTTTAGTTATGTAATATTGAAATTAGTTTACAAAACAGAATTATGGGTGGGTAGCCTAGAGGCAAACGTCGACAGGCTGGCAACGGAAGCTCCGCACTAATCTTAGTATTCTTTGTATGGTTCGCCATAGACATAAGACACACTATCCGCACCGCACTGAGTAGACGCATCGGACCATTGTCGTCGGTCAAGCCGGCGATCCGCTTAGTGTAGATCACGTCATTATCCGTTTCGTAATGGGCGGTATACCGGTTGATGCGGTCACAGGGGACGCACCACCAGTATAACGCTGAAAAAGTCCGTATGCGTCGAATAGCGTGGACCGTCCGATACCCACTATTTCAAGCAACAATAATAATGTACATGTGATTGACACTAACAATATTGTTAGTAAAAAATATTATTTGACTCAAGGTAATTATTACCTATCAAATTTTTATAAAAGACAGATAGCAATTTCGCTATCCTATTATTTTAAAACCACAGCCAAAAACTTGGCTATAAAAAATGCTTCTTTTGAGCATTCTTTTAATTTCACAAACAATACCTTGGAAGCTATTCCAAGTCATTTAAATTAGAAATAACGACAATAGAGGAAGTCTCTAGCCCTATAAAGTCAAATATTATTAATCACAAGAAAAAACAAGGAAAACAAAATTGTAAAATAAATGCAAAGTTTACCAACTTGGTGCACCAAAATATTCAAGGTTTGAGAAGTAAATTATTAGAATTAGAATTATACATGAACTCATTTGATATTGACATCATCTGCTTAACAGAACATTGGGTAAAAAGCTATGAGATCATGTTTAGCTTTAGTAACCATCAGGTTGGTAGTTCTTTTTGCAGATCACATGCTATTCGTGGAGGCTCTTTAATATTACTAAATAAACTTATAAAATTTAAAGAACGTAAAGACATAGTTTGTTTATCGGTTGAAAGCCACATTGAAGTAGCATGTGTTGAGTTGGAGCAAACTATTGTAGTAAGCGTATACACCACACCATCAGCCTCTTTTGAAATATTTGAAAAAATTATGGATGACATCTTATATAAAATATCAAAATCAACCAAAAATCTCATAGTATGTGGAGACTTTAATATTAATCTTTTAGAAGTGTACTCCTTAAGTAGTAGATTAATTAACTTATTTAACTCTTATAATCTAAAGCCTCTATTTTTGGAACCCACTAGAATAACTGAAACTTCAGCAAAATGTATAGATAATATGTTTGTTTGCTTAAATGATAAAATTATTAGTAAAAATGTAATAAGCAACTTAAAATCAGACCACTTAGGTCAAATAATCAAATTACAAATTCAAGTTAAAAATAATAATGTTAAAAAAAAAAATAACATACATACCTGTGACCACAAGTCGATTTGAGCGGTTGAAATTGGATTGGGATTCTAAACCACCACCTTGTTACTCATATAACAGCCCCAATGAGTCATATTGCAGTTTTTTTAACAAATTCACCACTGCATTCAATTCAATATTCACACCCAAGTCGATTGTGGTCTCAGAAAAACTTAACTTTAGTGAGTGGGCAACAGTAGGTATACATAAGATTAGGCAAACTTTGTATGAACTGTATAATGAAAAACAATACAATTTTAGTCTTGAGTTCAAAGAAAAAGTAAAAAACTACTCAAAAATGTTCAGAAAAGTTTGTCAACTGGCAAAATCAAATTATATAAGCTCGAAAATCAGAAATAGTGAAAATGTAATAAAATCGACATGGAAAATAATAAATAGTGAGACTGGAAAAGTCAGTACTTACGATAATGATTATAACTTAAAGATTAATGATTGCTCAGTCCAAAATGACGTTGACGTAGCCCAAGCATTTGAAAACTTTTTTACTGACATTCCAATTTCTACTACAAAGTGCTTAAACTCATCTCAAGTTATCGCTGAGTCTTTGCTTATAGAAAATGTACCCAAATGCAAAAATAAATTTAATTTCAATCATATCAATGAAACTGATATTAAAAAAGCTTTTAATCTATTAAATGTAAAAAAACTGCAGATCTCTGGGGCATTTCTGTTAGACTTATTAAACCATTGATTGATACTCTTGCACCAGATCTAGCTTTTATATTCAATGAATCCATTGACTGTGGCGTATTTCCTGATCTAATGAAGCATAGTAAAATAATTCCATTGTTTAAATCGGGTAGTAGGTCTGAACCCACTAACTTTAGACCAATATCAGTATTGCCAACGTTCAGCAAAGTTTTTGAAAAACTTATTTTACATCAATTGCTAAGGCATTTCGATGGCAATGACCTGCTTCACTGTAAGCAATTTGGGTTTACTCGCGGCAGGTCTACCACTTGTAATTAACACGACTGTAATACGTTGAATACTGAATGTTTATTGAGAAAAAGCAAGGCTTTATATACTATACCTCTAATTTTGGTTTATTAATTCCTTATCTTCGTAATTCGATATGCTTATTGTTTTACAAAGAATGTTATCTATTTTCTTATCTTAAAGATTCTTCGTAAGTAATCCGATATGTTTACATTGCATTCAATTAATCTATTTTTCCTTATCTCTTACTAGGTCATAGAGTGACGTTGTACATTAGGTATGCACTACACTACACCTTTCCCCTTTTTTTTTAAACTAATACTAATACTAAAGGTTACACAATTCAAATCTTTCGCAATAACAACTTGCGAATCATACTATTTATGTTTACAAATAAATGATCATTGTCATCTGATCTTTCAATTTTTTTTATGAGCTAGTTATGTTATCTTACTTAATGTTTAGGAAGATGGTGATCCTTATTCATCTAGAGATTATATAATTCAAATTTAAATATTACAATAACATAATTATAAACTAGGTCAACTCTACTTATAATTTTACTTGGTATGTTACACAGTTTACCAAACACCAATTTATACGGTGTATACCGAATGCCTGCATGGCCAAAAAAATGGAAATCATTTAATATTACTCGTTGATCACCTTTATTATTTATTTTCTTGACACCTTTTATTATACACAATCGGGCTCTGGACCCTGTACCACATTTATTTATATATTGAGCTAGTTCTTTTATGATACTAGCGGTGTCATCATTATGGAGTATGCAAATCTCCTTTATATTTTGTGTGATGCAAAACGTATCTAATTCTCTCGCGAGGAAAGCTCTCTTCGTACACGATCGAGAACTAGGTTTGACACACAATGTTAATAAAGATGGTGAGTATATTATAATGTCATTTTGACTATACTTCGACTGATATTCGATTTCCTAGTAAGGAGATGTTTCTTCATTTCATCAACCATTTGTTGTACATTACCATAAGTAGTTGACAATCTTAGCACTATTCGATGTACTAGGCTTAATTTGTTATTTATGTTAGGTACCTTTAGACTCCTTGTTCTTCCATCCTCTTGTTTTTGTTCACTTTTATACCTTCGTTACTTGTTTCCGCATGACCATTGCAATTGCAGTCTTCTTCCTTCTGCACTGGTCCGGTTTTAGCACTGTTGCCCGCTCCGTTTTGTGCTATGATGATCTCTTCGCGGCGGCTGTTGGCTGGTCTCGTTGGTCAGCGTCAGAGGTTGGTCTCGTGGTCAGCGTCAGAGGTTAGATTCGGTCCATAGTCGGATAGTGTGCGCTGAGCTCACGTTGCTCCAGCTTGGTGTCGTTGCCGTTCAGGACTACGACTTGGAATCCAAAGGGGCCCAGCCCACTGCCTTAAAGCAGTGGACTGGCAGGGTCGCCATGTAATGGAGGTTTGAAGGTGTAATTAACACGACTGTAGTAGGTTGAATACTGAATGTTTATTGAGAAAAAGCAAGGCTTTATATACTATAAATTTACCTCTAATTTTGATTTATTAATTCCTTATCTTCGTAATTCGATATGCTTATTGTTTTACAAAGAATGTTATCTATTTTCTTATCTTAAAGATTCTTCGTAAGTAATCCGATATGTTTACATTGCATTCAATTAATCTATTTTTCCTTATCTCTTACGGTCATAGAGTGACGTTGTACATTAGGTATGCACTACACTACACACTGATGCTGGTGTAGAGTTGGTATCGCATATTTTTGATGCTTAGGAGAAGTCGCAAGATGCTTTAGGCGTTTTTTGCGACTTGTCAAAAGCATTTGATTGTGTACACCATGTAACATTAATCAGGAAACTACATCATTATGGAATAAAAGACAACTCTTTGGATCTTCTTACTTCATACTTGTGTGACAGGATACAAAGAGTTGACATTAATGGGGAACGGTCTTCGGGATCTGTAGTTACAATGGGTGTACCGCAGGGGTCTATCCTCGGTCCTTTCCTATTTCTTGTTTATATTAACGACCTCCCTCATCTCGTTAAGAATAATCACGAGATTGTATTGTTTGCTGATGATACTTCACTAATTTTTAAAATGAAACGTCATAATACAAATTTCGACGATGTGAATAATGCAATCTCAAAAGTAGTCAATTGGTTTAGTGTCAATAATCTTCTGCTTAATGAAACCAAAACGAAATGTGTTTTGTACCAAAGTTGGTTTATTGTTTCTAATTAACTAGGTTTTTTCTGAGATTTGTGACAACCACTGTAGCACAGATAAATTAAAGGGTGTCTAGCCTAGTTGGAAAAGCAAAGCCTACCTTTTTTCAAATGTCGCGCCTTGCACACTCGACTTAGCCAATCACAGCGCTGCTGGATGCACCACCGCCATCAGCGCCTCTGGCGTGTGAAAAAAAACAACAACTCACTTCGGCTCGTGAGAAAAAAGGCATCGAAATAACCGCGACGTGATCGATTGCTTTTAAAATATATATAGAACTTTGCGTGTTTTTGTGACTGTGTGGAACTGTGAGAGCACGGACTGACCACGACAACCCCCTATTCCATACGACTAAGCAAAAGAAGCCATCCAACCATCTGAAGATCCACCGGTGGGCACGAGGTGACGAGCACGCCGGCGGTGAGGAGAAAGATCAGGTTAGCTTAAAATACTAGGCGTAGACATAAATTTGGTCCTTCGAGCCGGATTAGTCTGTGTTTCAGTGTTTAATGTCACAAAATCTCATTTTCTTATTCTTATATTTTCAACCTGTACCTACTTTGTTTTGTTAATTGCGACGTTACGCGTCCGGCAACAACATGGTGGAGCAGGATTTGTTCGAGCGCGAAGTCATTTTAGACGAGCTAAAACGTACATTAGACTTCTTTCCATCAGATGAACTAAAGTTTTTAGCTAGGTCTAGGGATCTCGTCCCACTCCAAAGAAAGTTTCTTAAATTACAGACAAAAATTGAGAAAACTCTAATGAAGAACAATACTTTTGTTAAGGAAGACGAGCTAGGTACTCGTGCTATATTCAATGATCTTTACTATACGATCTTAGGTTATGTTGAAACTCTAAAAGATAACCAGAATGAACAGCGCCGCGCGAGTCGATCGTTTTCTGTACCTACAGTTTGTTCACACAGCCACGAAAGACTGCCTACGTTGCCGTTGCCATCTTTCAACGGCGAAGCAACCGATTGGCAATCGTACTTTGATTTGTTCTTGTCACTTGTTCACAACAAGAGCACGTACACTGATACTGAGAAGTTTAGGTATTTATTATTAACGTTAAAAGATGAACCTCTCAATCTTGTTAAATCTATACCGATTACGGACGAAAACTATACAGTTGCGTTTGAAATCCTTATCTCTCGTTATCAAAACAAGCGCGCAATCGCATCAAAACATTTAGATCGTATTTTGGATATCGAGTCTTGTTCGGAATCCGCTCAAAGTTTGCGTAAACTACTTAACATTTATCATGAAAACATTCAAGCTTTGGATAGGATGCAATTACCCGTTGAACAATGGAGTTTCTTGTTGTTAGGTATTTTATTACGTAAAATTCCTAATTCGCTGCGTAAACGCTTTGAGCTTTCTTTGCAAAAACCTACTGATATTCCGAATATTAAGATGTTAATCGAGTTTCTTGAACGAGAATTGGCTGCGAGTTTAATCATAGATTCGAGTAGTACAAAGAACAAAATTCAAGGTACCAGTAGACCTACCATGCGTTCCAGTGGGGGTAGTACTGGAAAATTTCAAACAAGGCAAGCGCTTGCCGTAAACGTTCAACCCGAGAATAGCGCGAGCAAATCTAAGCCTTCGGCCGACGGCGATAAGGTTAAAAATTGTTTGTCATGTAATGAAGCACATCACTTATCAAAATGTAACCGATTTTTAAATCTTTCGCCAAGTGATAGGTTTAACCTAGTGAAGGGTAATAATGTGTGTCATAACTGTCTAAGCGTAGGTCATGATCTACGACAATGTAAGTCGAACTTTGTGTGTCGTTCATGTTTCAAACGGCATCACACTTTGATTCATTTTGATAAGGTGGACAGCAGTGCTGTCTCCTTGCCTCTCGCTGCGCAGGAGGACAAAATGAGTGCTGACTCTTCGAGTTCAGAGATAGAAAAGACACGTTTAGCGATGGCGTCAACAAACTACCCAACGCCGCCGGCTAGGTCTGCGCCTGATTCATCTCTACGGGTGAATACTGTGCTATTATCTACGGCACTCGTTAATGTTTGTGTAGGTTTAGATAAGCGAGCTACCATACGTTGTCTCGTGGATACCGGCAGCCAAGCGACCTTCATCACGGAGTCTTGTGCACAGCGCTTGGGTTTGAAACGGCGGAATGCGAAAATACCGGTGCACGGCATAGGTGATGGCAAACCCGTGCTACCGAAAGGTATTGTTTCGTGTCGCATAACACCTACGGATGCACCTCAACCGTCAATCCCGGTTGAAGCCCTTATTCTACCAAAATTAATACCTAAAATGCCCAGCATCCCACTACCTCATGTAGGGTGGGCACACATTCAAAATTTAAAATTAGCGGATCCGACATTTTATAATCCGCAAGATGTGGAAATGCTGATAGGTGCAGACATCTTATCGCACATACTACTCGGCAATATTATTACTGGTTCACCCGGTTCTCCGATCGCGATGAACAGTATTTTTGGATATCTATTACTAGGTTCACTCTCGTTCGAGTCTACGACTCCTCCCAAAATTCAAGCTTGTTTTAGCTCATTGGACGATGACGGCGACTTGAAAAGATTTTGGGAGCTGGAGGCGGTGCCTGAAGAGAAGGTATTAACGCCCGAGGAACGTTTGTGCGAACAAATTTACGAAAGCTCACATCTTCGTGATAGCACCGGGCGTTATGTAGTCGCGCTTCCCTTCCGGCATGACGCCCAGCCCTTAGGTGAGTCTAGGGACATAGCCCTCGCTCGGTTTCATAAGCTCGAGCGTCGGCTAGAACGCAACCCCAAACTCAAGACTGACTACCATGCTTGTCTGCAAGAATATCTCGACCTCGAGCATATGGAACCGGTCGAGGATGCCCCTCTTTCTGGTCAGGCTTATTACATTCCGCACCACTGCGTGGTCAAGGAATCGAGTGAAACAACAAAAACGCGCGTAGTGTTCGACGCGAGTTGTAAAACCTCTAACGGTAATTCACTCAACGATGTCTTGTTGACAGGTCCAAAACTGCATCAAGATATTGTAAACATCTTACTGAAATTTCGCGTGCATTCCATTGTATTCACCGCAGATATAAAACAAATGTACCGTAACATTCTCGTCAGAGAATCCGATCGTGATTTTCAACGCATATTATGGCGATCGTCACCTGATGATCCTATACAGGACTATCGTTTACGCACTGTCACGTTTGGCGTAAGCTCATCACCATATTTAGCCCTTCGCACAATAAAGCAATTATAATTATAATAATAATAATAACTCATTTATTTCAGGCAACATTAGTCTAGTACAGGATGGAAAATACTTAAAAACTACGGCCCATATAAAATATATACCTTAATCTAACATACATAAAATAAACTTAATTACTAACACGTAATGTTGGCGACGTGTGTGACGCGGTTCGTGCTGCGACCGGTAATCGTCCGCGAAAACGCCGGAACAGCACATTCTTCGGCCAGAATTCTTCTTTCATGAAGGTCGAAATATTCGCAGTTGGAACACGCACCACAAATGATTTAAAATCATTATGACGCGATTCCAACCGCTCGACCCTCACTAGGATGTTGGTCTTCGTTTTCACATATTCCACGATCTCCTCCACCTTCGTGGTAAAGTGAAGCCTGGACACGTAGAGCAACGTCGCAGGCACGGCCGGCTGCAACAAGTAGTTTGGTCCGGTCGGAGCGACGCCGCGCTGGTTTCGGCTGCTGGGCTTCCTTTTCCTCCGCACTACCTCGGTGAACCCTTCAGCATCTCTCGGCTTTCTCTCGCGAGCAGCCGGAACGGGAGCAGGGGCGCGAACAGATTCGCTACGCTGCGTCGATTTTCCCCTTCTCGATGTAGCTGTCGATGCCTGCAGCGGGGGCGCAGCGGGCATGCAGCATTCGGCAGCAACGGCAGCGTATGCGCGCGCGGAGAGGCGGCGGGGCGCGGGCGGGGAGGGCACGGCGAACTGTAGGCATCGGTGTCAGCCGCGCAAGGCGAAAACGCTGACACGACGCTATGTGACACATTCCGTTGACCTCCTCGGCGAGTGTTGACGTTGGACATCTCGGGCAACTTGTCCACTGAAGCAGCGCTACGTAATAACGCTACCTCAGACTGCAGCTCGCTGATAGTGTTCTGCGAGATCTCCAACTTCAACACGACGTCTGCCAAGCTCGTCTTCAAAGATGTCACATCTTTCAGCAGCCTGGTCACATCGACGTGGTCGAACGTCACGGGGGGCAGCTTACGCAACTCCTTCGCGACGAAGTCGGGCACGTCGTCAGGATCCGTCTCCTTCAGGATGGTGATGATGTCCTGGAGACTCTTCTCACCTCCGTCTCTTCGGCGTGACGGCATCCGGTCCATCTTTCCCAGCGTTTGGAAAAGGAGAGCCTTTCCACAGCTGATGTCCTCCTCTGTAAAGTTGGACTTACAGATTTGGATGATGCTCACCTCATCCATTGTGTCGATGGCGTACACAATAAACGCCAGTAGCTCGTTGGCTATGAGCGGTTTAGAACCCATAGCTACAGCGTACAGTGGCCTTTAGCCACGATTCGCGAATTTTTAATAATTCGGACTGAGCAGTGTGAAACGTCTGTTACCGAGCAGGCATCACACTGCACTAATTAGCGCACGACGAAGCGTCACGCTTTAGTCAGGCCTCTGCGGTCTTATTAGAACAAGTTTTTGTTGACGACGTTATCACCGGCGCATGCGACGAGAATAGGGCCCTAACTCTTCAACGGGACCTTATAGGTATTTGCGCGACGGCCGGCTTTGAGTTACGTAAGTGGCATAGCAACTCGCCAGCGATACTCGCTGCAGTCCAGATGGCAGATGATCATGGTGAGCGGCCCATTAATGTCCCTTTTGCACCCATGGAAAATGATCATCAAACAAAGGTACTTGGACTACAATGGAACCCGCATAATGATCACTTTACCTTTACAGTTCAGTGTAGTTCTGATAAAATTACAAAACGTACAATTTTATCGCAAATCGCTAAGATTTACGACCCTATGGGTTGGCTGTCCCCTGTTACGGTGTATGCCAAGCACTTAATGCAACTACTCTGGATATCCGGTGTTGGTTGGGATGACCGTCCCCCCACTGGTATCATAAACTCTTGGGTTGCCTTTATTCAAGAATTACCGCTTTTATCACAAGTTTGTATTCCACGCCACGTATTCTACGATACGTGTTCTCTTCAATTGCACGGTTACGCTGATGCATCGGAGAAGGCATACGCCGCGTGTGTATACCTACGTCTCACAGACGAAACCGGTCAAGCTAGGGTACACCTACTCGTCGCAAAGACGCGCGTCGCTCCGATATCGCCATGTCTTACCATTCCGCGTCTCGAGCTTATGGCGGCAGTATTGCTATCTCGACTCATAGACACAGTGCTACGTACATATCGCGGTCTCATAAAGGCGGACGCGATTTATGCATGGTCGGATTCCTCCATAGTCCTTGCATGGCTACGATCCCCGCCCTATGAATGGAAGATTTTTGTTTCAAATCGGACAAGTGAAATACTTACTGTTGTACCTAGTAATAGGTGGAGGCATGTGCCCTCTGCTGACAATCCGGCGGACACCCCGTCCCGCGGAATGCTACCTTCTACGTTTTTAGAAAACGATCTTTGGTTTCACGGACCTAACTGGCTTTCTCAAGACGAGTCTTTCTGGCCCGCCCGAGAAGACATTTTTTGCACATCCGAAGAAAAACGTACTGTAGTTTTGACGTCCACAGTAGCTCCGAATAGTTCAATAAACGAATTTGACCTAATTAACAGGTTTTCAACCTTAAATAAATTGGTTCGAGTCACATCGTACATTTTTAGATTTTATAACCTTTTAAAAGGTAAAATCAACAAAGAAAAGATTTCCTTTACCTCGCACATTTCTGTACGTGAATATAACTTTTCGCTTAATAGATTAATTTATATTGTTCAACAGTCCACTTTCTCTGAAGATATAAAAAATATATCTCAGAGTAAATTTGTTTCTAACCAATTACGAAGAATTAATCCATTCCTAGATAAGGATAACTTCTTACGCGTCGGTGGACGCATTCATAAGTCATTATTATCGTTTCAATCCAAACATCAGCTAATATTGCCTAAAAAACATCACCTGACAAACTTAATAATCGATGACGCTCACATAACTCAGCTGCATGCAGGTACACAGACTGTCCAATACTTACTACTACAGAAATATTGGATAATATCTAGTCGAGATATCATTCGTCAACGCATATATAAATGTGTGCGTTGCTTTCGAGCACGGCCTGCAAGGATACAGCCTAGGATAGCCCCGCTTCCCGCAGCCCGCGTGAGGCCTGAGAGGCCATTTTTAAAAACGTCAGTTGATTTCAGTGGCCCCACTACGTTCGTGCCAATAAAGTTCGTAATGCAAAGGTAATAAAATGTTATGTTGCCGTTTTTGTATGCATGAGCGTAAAGGCGATACACCTCGAACTAGTTTCGGAATTATCTAGCGAGGCCTTTTTAGCGGCTTTACGTCGCTTCACATCTCGGCGTGGCTTATGTACAGATATCTATTCCGATTGTGGTAAAAACTTTGTGGGGTGTAATAACCAATTAAAAGACTTGTATCAGTTCCTTAAGAACGATTCTATTCAAAACGCATTAAATGCTCAAACTTTACAGCAAGGTATTACTTGGCATTTTCAGCCCCCTTATGCTTCGCATTTCGGTGGCCTGTTTGAGTCCGGTGTACGATGTTTTAAACACCACCTAAAGCGTGTTATAGGAACGCAAACACTAACTTATGACGAGATGCATACTTTGTTGAACCAAATCGAAGCGGTTCTCAACTCGCGGCCTCTTTGTGTGACCAGTGCGGACTCAGACGATCCTTTGCCACTGACGCCCGCCCATTTTCTTATCGGTGGCCCTCTGACGGCTATACCAGATGTCCCTCTGACTGAATCGAAACCTAACCGCTTACTCAGATGGCGCTGGGTACAACAATGTTTGCAACATTTCTGGAAACGTTGGAGTAAAGAATACTTGCATGAAATTCAACAACGCGGAAAATGGTATCGGGACCAAGGTCCTCCTGTCCGAGAGGGTGCTATTGTTGTGGTTTGTGACGATAATCTTCCGCCTCTCCAGTGGAAATTAGCTCGCGTGCACGCTCTTCATCCTGGTTCGGATAATATAACGCGGGTGGTAACTTTACAATCCGGAAGTACTTTCTTCAAAAGAGCGGTTGTAAAAATTTGTCCTCTTCCAATCGAATAAAATTTCAATAACGTGTCTCATTCCTGTAAAATACTTATACACTCATCAGTACCTAAATATTTTTATATATATTTTTTCATATTATTTTTTGTATTTGTTATTTTCCAAGCTAATAGTTAAACAATGTATTTTCTACCATACATATGAATGTCCATTTTCATCAAATGTGTTTCTATTTGTTTATGTGGTAGGTACATTATATTATATAGGTAAATCTATTGAAACAATTACATGGTTTCAAGGTGAGCGGCATGTTTTGTACCAAAGTTGGTTTATTGTTTCTAATTAACTAGGTTTTTTCTGAGATTTGTGACAACCACTGTAGCACAGATAAATTAAAGGGTGTCTAGCCTAGTTGGAAAAGCAAAGCCTACCTTTTTTCAAATGTCGCGCCTTGCACACTCGACTTAGCCAATCACAGCGCTGCTGGATGCACCACCGCCATCAGCGCCTCTGGCGTGTGAAAAAAAACAACAACTCACTTCGGCTCGTGAGAAAAAAGGCATCGAAATAACCGCGACGTGATCGATTGCTTTTAAAATATATATAGAACTTTGCGTGTTTTTGTGACTGTGTGGAACTGTGAGAGCACGGACTGACCACGACAACCCCCTATTCCATACGACTAAGCAAAAGAAGCCATCCAACCATCTGAAGATCCACCGGTGGGCACGAGGTGACGAGCACGCCGGCGGTGAGGAGAAAGATCAGGTTAGCTTAAAATACTAGGCGTAGACAAAATGTATTAGATTTATTCTACCCAATGTAAAACAAGTTAAGGCCGATGTAAAGGTAAAAGAGGAATCTTTAGAAATAGTAGAAAGTACTGTATTTTTAGGAATAACTTTAGATAGTAAACTTCAATGGGGCTCACACATAGATAAGCTATCGAAGAGACTTAGTTCTGCAGCGTATGCAGTCAAAAAAAATCCGTCATCTTACAGACGTTGATACTTCTAGACTAGTCTATTTCAGCTACTTCCATAGTATTATGTCTTATGGCATACTGCTGTGGGGGAACGCTGCAGATATTAACACCATATTTGTGCTGCAGAAGAGGGCTATTCGTGCAATCTATAATATGGGTCCCAGAGAATCCTTGCGTGAAAAATTCAAAGAAATAAACATAATGACAGTAACATGTCAATATATTTATGAAAATTTGATGTACACTCATAAAAATATCAATAAGTTCATAAAAAATAGCGATATACATAATTTAAATACTAGAAATAAGAACAAACTGGCTGTGCCCACTACTAGGCTACGTAAGATTAATGTATCTTTTAAAGGGCAATGTATACGCTTCTACAACAAAATTCCAAGTGAGTTGCGAAAATTATCTATAAATAAATTCAAACGGATTGTCAAAAATATACTTTGCAAAAAAGCTTATTATAAAACATCAGATTATCTAGACGACAAAAAAGTTTGGGACGAGTTATGCTCCAACTCTAAAACTAACAATCTAACAAGGTAAAGGTTTCTTTGAAATGAAATGAAATGAAATGAATTTTATTACTGTTAACTAGGTGGTAATGTTTACATCGGTCTTATATTAATCTATTTAGTATCTCTAGTCTGCCATGGTCTGGCTTACAGCATTCGGTACCTACTTAACATAATATAAATTTTTTTTAGTACAATTAAAAAGTAATCTAACGTTTTACAAAATTAATGTCAATGATAAATATAAATAGTAAAAAAAAATATACAAAAAATCTATGTCAAAAGTAAATAAATAATGTAATTAAAATTTGTCATTTAGAAATTCATCGGTGGTATAATATACTTTTTCTTCCAATAATTTATTCAATTTGTTTTTGAATGCGATCAAATTACCTTCGGAGCGTATTGACAAAGGGATTTTGTTGTAAATGGTAGGTGCCATTCCAAACACACTCTTCCTAAATAAGGCAGTTTTACATGAGTGATTACGTAGTATTCCCTCACGGCGTGTGCCAGCTGGGTACATGTCAAATCGCTCAAGATTAGTTCGGACGAAGGTTCCAACTTCGTATATATACAGGGAAGCAAGAGTGAGGATTTTCCACTGTTTGAAAACACCCTTGCACGTGTCGGTCCGTCCTAGACCAAACATAGCTCTTATGCATCTCTTCTGTGCTCTAAATACCTGGACTTTATTTGTTGAGTTTCCCCAGAATATGACGCCATATCTTAATAACGACGCTGTATGCCCATAGTATGCTGCAAGTAAAGCTCTTGTGTTTGCTATTTTACTCAGTTTAAATAGTGCATATGAATATTGATATAGACGATTGCAAAGTGTGTCCGTATGTACCTTCCAATTTAACCTGCTATCAATCTGCATGCCCAAAAATCTCGTGCACTCAATAAATTGTAAATTTTGATTTAGATAGTGTATGTCCAATGTTGGTGAAAGAGATGTCCTTTGCTTAAAATTCATAAGGTATGTTTTAGTTAGGTTAATGTGTAAATTATTATATTCCATCCAATTAACTATTGATGTCAATGAATTATATATGTCAGATTCTATATTATTGAGTATGTCGTTAGTAAATAGTATCGTGCTATCATCAGCGAATAATGTCATATAATTGTTAGTTATCATAGGCATGTCATTAATATATACAATAAATAGCAAAGGTCCTAGCACACTTCCTTGGGGCACTCCGTAACTTACTGTTCTCAACATAGAAGTATACGTGGTCTCAGACAGTGTAAGCGGACATACTCTAGTGATTTGGGTAACCTGTTGTCTATTACTGAGATACGACAAAATGAGATCTCTGACGTTGCCTCGTACACCGTATCTTTCAAGTTTGTCAAGAAGTATTCTATGGTTAACATGATCGAATGCTTTAGACATATCCATATATAGTCCAATTGCCTCTTGTCTTTTGTCAACAGCTGTAATTACTCTATAAAGGAAGTCAAAAACAGCCATATTTATTGTTTTGTTTTTTCGGAAACCATATTGATGTTCGGTGAATAAATTGTTGTGTTCAAAAAAATTATTAATTTTGTCGTATATCACTCTCTCAAAGACTTTGGAAATAACTGGAATTAGTGCCACAGGTCTATAGTTATTAATTTCTTCTCTATTACCTTTTTTGAATAAAGGTCTTATTATTGAAAGTTTTAATTTCTCTGGAAATACACCTTTTTCCATGCAAATGTTTATAATGTAGGCTAGCACAGGGGCCACGATAACAGACACGTCCTTGAGTATTTTAGTAGAGACTCCATCATACCCTACACTTTTCGTATTTTTTAGCGATATAATAGTATTAAGAATGTCAAGTGATGCGATTGGAGTCAAAAACAATGAATTATTAGAAATATGTATGTCTTTATAATAACCCATCCCATTTTTAGTGTTAGTACCATCACCGTTTTTTTTGTCAATGTTAATATTAACAATGTCACTTCTAATATTACTAATGTCTATGTTAATACAATTATTATTCCCAATGTCGCGTGTTTTACAATTATGTCCTATGTCAGTGTTATTATTATTAATTATATTATAATTTTCTCCGTCAGAGCTACACCCTTTGCCAGCTATGTCAGTAAAATGTTCATTAAAAATATTCGCCAGTGTATTTGGGTCAGAGATTATTTCATTTTTGATAACTAATTTTGTAATTCCCTCTTTAGGTTCGTTGTAATTCAGGTTATTAATAATATTCCATGTTGTTTTAGTTTTATTATTGGAGTTTTTTATTAGGTAATCATTTTGAGCTTTTTGTGTCAACTTTATTATTTTTCTGTATCTCTCAGAGTATTTTTTATATTTATTTTTACATTCAGCATTTTTTGTATGTCTATATTGCCACAGTAAATGTCTTTTTATTTTGCTACATTTTTTAATGCCATTAGATATCCACTTAGGTTTTTTGTAAGCATTAACTTTAATTTTTTGGTATGGGAAGCATAAATTATAAAATAGTAAGAAAATGTCATAAAATAAATTAAACGCAGTGTCTGGGTCATTGCATTGGAAAGTGGTTTGAAAAGTTAGTGCTGCTAATGATTCCTTGAATTTTCGTATGTTGTCGTTACTATAATCTCTGACCTCAACAAACCAGTGTGTTAGTTTGCAGAATTTCTTCACAGGCACCTTGCAAAGTTGTGCCGTGTGATCTGATAGTGCAAAGTCTGATATTTCCCCTACGACACCTCTCATATTATGTATTATGTTGTCTATACCCGTATTGCTGCTCAGTCTGGTAGCTTGGTTAAATTGGAATTTTAAATTGTGCCCTGTAACAAGATGTTTAAATTGAGTAGTAGATGTTTTTGATTTTAATATATCTATGTTAAAATCACCACAGATCACGATTTTGTAATTGTTTCTTTTACTACATATTTTTGTTAATATAAGATCTAGTTGGTCAAAAAACATGATTAAACTCTGGGCTTTTACACGGGGGGGTCTATACACGCATAGTATGTAGATTTTCTGTTTGATTAATTTAATCGCCGAGCATTCAAGTATGCCCGGTATAGACAAATCGACAATAGCTTGGGTGCATTCATATTCTTGTTTACCTCCAACCATAATGCAGGAGCCTCCGTGCCTTGTATCTCTGCAGAATGCAGAGGCTAATTTAAAATTGGATACAGTGAGGCGTGTCATATCATCCCTTAACATGTTGTGTTCTGTTATACATAATATATCAACTTGTTTGCCTTCAGTATTAAGATTATCTAAGACTACCATGAGCTGATCCGATTTGCCAATAAGTCCGTCAATATTTTGATGCATTACTAACAAATGTTTAAACACGAAAAAGATTTTTATTATTACTCTCATTACAAACTATACGTGGGTTTTCAGCCGGAAAAGCATCGTCAGTTTGCGTTTCTTGATTTGAATAGGCTATTTCAGTACTCCATTCAGTTTGTGAAGCCTTTTCCGCAGTAAGCGGTTTTGAGAAAATGTTGTACTTAATCTTGTTTCTATATTCTATATAATTGTTTCTATAGTTCAGCCGCAGAATTTCTCTGTGCAGTAATTTACATGCTGTTGCCTTATCACAAGTGGACGTGTCTTGGCTGTCCAACACAACAAATTCTGAGTTTTTATAGTATTTACATGCATGTCTCATCATTGTATTTAACGAATATATATTTAAATATTTATTCCTAGAGATATTACCTACTAATACATTGGTTGTTTTCAGTTGTCCTAATGTATAGTAAAGATGTGACTGGGCGTTCAGTGGATTATTGTCATTTGATCCTGCTAATATTATTACAAAGTCATTTCTACCTAAGTCTGTACAATATGCTGAACTAGAACTAACTACATGGTCCAGCATAGCATTCGGTTTCACAATCGACGTGACGATGTATCGTTCCCCTAGAAGCTTCTGAAGACGATTACCCATCCCTCGTCCGGTTTCATCTGCCAGGATGAGTACTTTATGGCGGCTGTCTTCAGTTTTTCCATTAAGTGTCTTTCGTTGGATTGGTTTTGGGATTTTCTTCACATCATCGCAAAGTTGGTTCTGTGTCGAGCTTAAAATTATAGTTTGGTTGGACTTATTATTTCCTTCAGTTAGCGAACACGACAATTGATCGCCAGCGCCACCTTGAATGGTTGTATTCGTAATTTTTAGTTGCCTATAGGATGCTGTTGTTGGAGGAGGATCTTTTTTTATGGGCGAGATTCTGAGACCATTGTTAATCGGCGTGTGGCGGGATAACTTTCTCCTCATATTTGTGAGCTGACTTGAAATCGACGCCGGAGGCGCACTCTTCTTGCGCGGGGTAATTCTAGGTGATATAGTTACTTGATCATTTGATATCTTCTTCAACGCCGTAAGTTGGCACGTTTTGTTTGCCAGTTCACGTTTTAAAGTACTGCATTCTATATTCAGTGCTGTAATTTCCTCATGTGCTCCTCCTAATTCTTTCCGTAGGTCTCTTAATTCCTGTTTCAGGTCAATTACTTGAGTACTATCGACTTCAGATTCTGAAGGAACACTTTTCGATGACAAATCCAGTATAGTGCCGTTGGCCAATGTCGAGTTGAATTTAGAAATTTCGCTCGTAATATCAGAAATATTTAAGAGCAGTTTTTTTTGTTTTCTGGTTTGAATAATAGATTTTCCTTTTGTTGATTCCATATTTTACGTACTACTAGCGCCTCCTATTGGTTTGAGCCGATCAGTCGTAGTTTTTTGCGTTCAACAAAGTTTGTTGTTTCGTACTACCAACCCTAGGTGGCGTTACTGTGCGCAGTTTAGTCGATTAATCGATACAATGAAGTAGTCGAGAATGACATTTATTTGTCTATGGTTATTTTGTCATTCTGACATTTCTCCTATGTATTTGACAGCGTAGACGCCGAATACTGTCAACAACAGCTGATTTTGGATTTTATGCTTTGGAAGCACGAAATTTCAGCTGAGAGTGATAAAAGTGGTACTCACAGTTTTTTGGGAAGAGAGGTGACTAATCCGTGTTTCAAAAAAGTGACGTTATAAATTCGACAATCCTGTATGTTTTCAGCTGATTTTTAGATGTACTGTTACCGGTGATTT
This sequence comes from Eupithecia pulchellata, assembly GCA_963931895.1. NCBI lineage: Eukaryota > Metazoa > Arthropoda > Insecta > Lepidoptera > Geometridae > Eupithecia > Eupithecia pulchellata. Next base: position 1,037,806 of record OZ007551.1, on the reverse strand, counting down.
CTCAGTAAGTGTTTCAGGATGTTCCTTTGAGGTTAAGGTCCTTGCTGGAGTGCTTTTCGAGAGTTCTTAGCCACTTTTTCTAGGATTTACTATTAAATTTCGTGAAGATCCGCAGTATATGTTTGTTTACGTCTGGAGAGAACCAGAGAGAAAAAAAAATTCTTGTTCGCTTCTTTACTTTACCTAAAAAAGATTGAAGTGAACAATTAATCAAAGTGATCACTTTATTTCCCATTTTTATTTCTTATTTAACTTGTATTTTGTGACGTGTCCAAGTGTCCTGTAAGGTCTTAAGGAAATAAAGCACTTTGATTTTGATTTTGATTTTTGACCGGCCTTTCCATGCCTTAAAATTCCTATTAATAATAATAGGAATACTCGTACATACTTAAACTATTAAATTATCAGGCAATAGCATGGCTGTAGGGGAGACCTATATGTCCAGCTGTGAACTGATAAACGCTGACGAGGAGTATGGATGGCTTAATTAATTTCTGTATGTACCTTGTAAGAGTTTTTTGCTTTGAATTTAAGTTTTATTCAAGCAGGGCAACGTTTTGCAAGACGATATAACTGCAGGGTGTGCTCTAAGAACGTGCTTTGCCGACCTAACATAAAATAAGAGAGAAAAGGAAGAGAAAATTATTGTGAAATCGAAATGTTTTCGTAACTCTACACAGCATGTATGCGCCATGGAATGGCCACCACCAGGCCTGTATTCATTATATTATATTATTAGGCTATGAAATTAAGAATTATAGATCTGTACAGCCTAACTATCTGTTCCTATCTGGATGAGGAGTCAGGAGTACTTCAATGATTGCTTTATAAGTAAATTGATAAAAATGTTTTAATCGTATTCGTCAGACATTGTTACAACGCAGAAAATTTAGAACGAATGTATGAATGAATGCAAAGAAATTAGTAGCACAGATAAAATATGAGATCGAATGATCGAGTCGCGCCGCCGCCGCTCAGGTATTGATGCGGTCACGATGTGGTTCCGCTATTGCAAGCTAGATGGCGCTGAACGTGACTTCTGAACATGCCGGCCGCCTTGGAAGCTCCAGGACGTAAGCTTCCAACCTGGACTGCTCTTCACTGGCTCGATGGTTCCGGCAGCAGCGGGCAGATCTTCGAGAAGGCTCGCCGAATGATGCCGGTCGCCGTCTGGATCTCGCAACACGGGAAACGCCGTCGTTACCGGGGAACAAACGTGTTACCCGGCCCATCTTCCATCTGAGCGGAGGTACATGATCTTCCTTGATGAGGACTAGGATGTCCTTGTCGATGTCTTGGCTGTCGACCTTCCATTTCGTGCGCTGTTGCAGCTCCGATACGTATTCTTTGGACCAGCGCTGCCAAAAGTGCTGTCGAAGCTGCTCCACCAGGTGATAGCGGGTTAGACGGGTAGGCGCGACGCTCGTGAGGTCTTCACAGGCTGGCGCTGTCAACGGCCGTCCAATAAGGAAATGGGCTGGAGTAAGGGGAAGGTAGTCTTGGACATCTGAGGAAAGAGGAGACAAAGGCCGGGAATTCAGGACGGCTTCAATCTGCGTTAATACCGTACTGAACTCCTCGTGCGTTAACCTTGCATTGCCTAATACTCGCCTTAAGTGATATTTACAGGATTTGATTCCAGCCTCCCAAAGTCCGCCGAAATGAGGACTGTAAGGAGGAATAAAAGTTAAACGAATTTGATTATTACTCATGAAATTCGAAACATCATCAGAATGTTCGAACTGCTTTATTTCTTTAAGTGCCCCAACATAGTTTTTACCATTATCTGAGAAAATTTCTGATGGCTTACCGCGTCGTGCTATGAAACGTTTTAATGCTAGTAGATAGTCCTGTGTCGATAAGCTGCCTACCAGCTCAAGATGCACGGCGCGAGTTGTGAAACAAATGAATAAACATATGTATGCCTTGATTAAATTAGCGTCCCTGCCTTTACGATTCAAAACGAAGACAGGTCCTGCGAAATCTGTCCCGCAACGCATGAAACTAAAACTCCCGATTTCTAGTCTTTCCTGTGGTAAATTTCCCATTTTTGGGGTAAATGTTTTCCCCTTTAGACGCGTGCACGTAACACAGTTATGAACTACTTGCCTAGCTAGATTGCGAGCTCCTAAAACCCACCACTGCTCACGCATGGAATATACTAGAAGCTGAGGCCCGGCGTGTAGTAATTTCTTATGCTCATATTCACACAACAATCTTGAAAATCGATGCTTACCACTCAAAAGCACAGGATGTTTTTTATCGTAGCTAAAATTAGTCGCGTTACATAGCCTACCACCTACACGAATGAGACTGTTGTTATCTAAGAATATGCTCAGACCTGCAATTTTATAACCGCCTTTACCATTTTCTTTTAAAGGTAATTTATTTAGAAGCCTATAATATTCATTAGGAAACGATTCCTTTTGCACTGCGCGTGCCAACGTGATAAGGGAACGTTCCAGTTCGGCTGCAGTGAGTAAACCGGTTTTGCGACTAGGCGCGCACGGTGACGACGACCGCGCGTTATCTATGAAGCGATGTAGGTATGCACAAGTGCGCTGTAAGCGAATATACGAGGAGAAGCGTTCACAATTAAATAACGGACTCGTTTGCGTACATACTAAATTAATTGTGTTAGGTTTACATTCCGGTAAATCATCGCTACATGGTACCTCCCTATTGCTGGACCAGCTGCTACTAGATTCGCCTAAAAACCTAGGTCCACACCACCAATAATTGCTAGTATCGTATTTTAATGATTGTAAATTCGCCCCGCGCGTTATAATGTCGGCAGGTGTAACGATATATTTTAATTAATTCTTATTACTTCGTAGATTTAAAATTAAGTAGATTCAAAAAACCTCATTGTATGTTTTTTCTAAGTTAACTTACGCGTGACCCTGACGCGACGCGCGCGCGGCCCTCGCGCTCACTGCGCCGGCGCAGCAGTGGAGGGGATTGAGGAGCTCAAAGGCCGATCACACGTTACGGTACACCGTCAACGGTAAGAATTAGGAAGCTTAAAACGGAACGTCTAAATGCTGTTAGGAAGAAAGGATGCCGATACCGGAAGACCGTGGGCTCCCGGCCGTCCTAACTTCCTAATTGCCGGTGCACCGGCAAATCTAATCGCTGTTAGGAGACCGGCGGCTCAGTCGCGCGAGGCGTTTGTTGTGAGCGGACGTGCGTCAGCGAGCCTTGCGTGCAAAAATGACTTCCCAAAAGGAAAAGGATGTATTGTCCAATGTTCTAGAATAAAACTCAGCGGGAATACAAAAATCATATTACACATTTTGTTTCTTAAAAGGAGATATTTCTCGATCCAACATTTTATTTTTTTCTTAGTTCTCACATTTAAATTTTTTGACGACCTCTGTGGCGCGGTGGGCGAAGGTCCGCCTGCGACGCAGGAGGTTGCGGGTTCGATTCCCGCCTCGGGACAAATATTTGTATGATCTGCACATATTTGTTCAGGGGTTCTGGTTGTTTTCTATGTATAATAAAAAAATATCTATCTATTTAATAATATTGTATTATGTATACTGATATACCATCAGTCATCTAGTACCCATAACACAAGCTCTGCTTAGCTTGGGGCTAGATGATGCTGTGTGTATTGTACAGCATTATTTATATTTATTATTTATTTACAGCCGCAGTTGCGGCAAGGGCGATTCCAATTTTTTGCAATTTTAAGAGCACAGGCGCCATACTCCTACTACGTTCGACTGGCAACTGAGTTAGGAAGGCGGCGACCGTGGAATGTAAATAGAACGTCCTTTCCGCCGCCACGGCGCACCGTTCCGGTAAACCGTGACGTGTAATAGGCCTTTCACTCGGCTCTCGACCGCACGCCAGACCCCGGCTGAGCTTGAAGGCGAAACTACGTCTGTGCCCTCCAATTTTAAACTTAACGGTCACGCACTCTCGATCTAGCATAGACGCTAACGAATCCTAAAACTTTCTTTAACTTCTAATTTGCTTACGCCTTAGGCTTTTTTTAATAAAGTCAGTGCTTGTGTGTTCCCAATCTTGGGTAAGTTGTGCATTTTAAATCTTTAAGAAGCGAACCAAACTTTCTTTACCTATCTTATATCTTGTAAACGCCGCCTCTTATTTCTTTCTGCCTTGGGGAAGCTTTAAGTCTATTCGGGATACTGTACGATCCTTGGGCTTCCCCTGCAAACCCTTACGCTGGCGTATCCTTATACCTGGTTCTGGAATTCCAGGAACACCTTATGACCTAGAATCCTTGATTCTTGGAAATCGGAACCGCACACCGCTGTGGCAGCGGATACCACTGAGCGCCTACTCCCTACGCTGGTTTCGGAGGACCCGGCGCGACGGCTGGACGCGACTATCTCTGCGCCCTCTTCCAGAACCAGCTACGCGGGATCGGGAAGACCTGGACGGCGCTAAGGAGTACGGGAGTGCCACGGAGGGGAGTACGGTTACCGAATCTACGCAAAACTAGTGAAATTTGACCCGGCTGACCCACGAACCCTGTCTAATTCTTAATTAAATTTCTCTCTGAACAATTATCTCTTTTATTTCTCTCATTTCTTCCTAGGCTTGTCAGGCTAGGTGACAAGTGGCGCCCATATACGTGGTCAAAGGTCAGATTTCACGGTTTTGTTAACTTTTTGTTTTTTCCTTGGTGTTTGATTTATTTGGTGTGTCGTAGTTAGTTTGTAGCATAAATCTTCGTCTTCTGTGGTCGTGAGTCCGTAAGTACCTAGTTATAATCAGTTGTTTTGTTAATGTAAATCAGTGCTTAAGTTATTGTGCCGTTTTGTTTCCTTTGTGTAAATTTTTGCCGTGACTCACACCTCAACGGAAACTTTGTAACGTTTTTTTCCGATACCTTCAATTAATTATTTTTTCTTGGTTGCTTCTTTTTTTTTTGGCACAATAATTAAGGCTTATTATTTTCTTGATTTTGCTTGTACTGTAGTTATTTTAATTTACTACCGAGATAATTTGCACAACTTACCTAGGTAGGTACTTGCTTTCTTTTATTTCTATCTTGTTTTGTTTCTCGTAATTTAAAAACTTGACTATGGCGTTTACTATAAAATTCTTGCTTTTACAAAAGTCTGAGCTCATGTATGAGGTTGCGATTAGAGGTGAGACTCCTTCTGAGAATGTTGAGGGCCTCCGTCGTCAGGTTACAAAATTAACACAACTATATCCATCTGATGATATTAGTGAGTCTGTTTTTTTATTCGCCGATGATCTTATGGGGGCAAATGATACTCTCGATAAAATTCGACATAACTTGGAAACGCTTAAATCTTCAACTACGTCTACAAATAGTTTAGCCAATAGGACCAGGGCCTTACTTCACCACTTGTATTATAGGCTTCTAAGAATCACAAGACCCGACAAAGTGGAAGATGCCGCTTTGCTCGAGAAGGTGCAGGAGAGCTTTCAAAGGAATTTAAATAGATTTTCTACGTTTGATCTTATTCCAAGTTCTGCACCTCAAGCTGCTCCTGCTTCTAGTGTAGCCTCCAATGTAACTACAGCGGATGGCCTCGAAATTGATCGCCTTAATATAAAAGTAACTTGTGATCGTGGAGTTACTTCAGAGCTCAGTAAACTTAAGTTTGACGGTAAGACATGTGTCCGTGCCTTCATACAGCGCCTAGTAGAGTTTAAATCCTCGAGAGGAATGTCAGATGATAGGATGCTAAGCTCGGCTACAGATCTGTTCACGGGAGATGCTTTGCATTGGTTTCGCGCTATGAAACCAAAGATAAACGACTGGAGGGTTCTGTTGATTTGCTTGAAGGAAGACTTTGACGTACCTGATTTCGATTATAAAATGGCTGCTGAAATTCGTAGTCGGACACAGGGCGAATCTGAAAGTGTAGTCGTTTATTTTGCTATTATGGAAGGAATGTTTAGTCGCTTAAGTAAGCCTATGTGTGAGAAAGAAAAACTAGAAATACTTCTCCATAATATTCGCCCTTGTTTTTCCGCTATCATCGCCACTAGTGTGACAGCAACGGTCGATGAGTTGAAGATAGCATGTAGGAATTATGAACGCATCAAAACTCGCGCTGATAACTTCAAGGAGCCTCCGTCTGCAAGCTCTGCTACCTTGGCTCCGGAGTTTGCTTACTGCAAACGAAAGGAGGCTGCTACTGATAACGATAGGCCAAACTATGGTTTTTATAAGTCGCGGTATTCTTCTAATACTGGCGCAGGTAATTCTAAGCCTGGCCAGCCTAAGGAATCTAATAGTGCTGCTCGCTTGGTTGCTATTTCTAGGGTTTATTGCTACCGTTGTAAGAGCGATGAGCACACTATGAAGAATTGTACGGCGGAGCGGACTATCTTTTGCTTCCGCTGCGGCGAAAAAGGTGTTAAGACGCCAGACTGCCCGAAATGTTGCAAAGCAGCACCAAAAAACTAGTAGACGATTGCGAACATTCGAAATCAGGTCATTCTAAAGACTCGGATTGGAATGATTGGATTTCGTACCTTAGGAATTTCTTTTCTAATTATTCAGTTACAGCAATCTTCAATTCTAAGCCGAGTGGTGATCCGCGTCCTTACGCTAAGGTTCGTATCGGTGATCTCTCACTGTACGGATTACTTGATTCTGGTTCTTCTATATCTATCCTTGGTAATTACTCTCATAAGCGTTTGGTTAATTATGGTCATAAGCTATGTACTGAGGAGTTGATAACCGTTACTGCTGCGGGTGGACAAAGAATTACCTCTGAGGGTTATATTCTCTTGCCTATCGGTTTCGAGAATAAATTTTCTTTGATTAAAGCACACGCTATTCCTGGCATAGAAACTACTTTGATTTTAGGCATAGATTTCTGGTCTGTTTTTAGTCTTTGCCCAAAATACCTTACAAATTCTGAAAATTTGTTTGCTTCTGATCCTGGGCTCTCTGAAATTACGGATTCATCTAATTCTCAGTTGAATTCCTTTGAGAATCTTCTCGATTCTCAAAAGCTTGTTGCGAATAGTATCATCGAGCAGTTCCGTGACATTTCTTTTGCGGCTAAAGGCTTAGGTCGTACAAATCTCATCAAACATCGAATTAACACTGGAGACGCTGAGCCTATCAAACAGAGGTATTATCGTATGTCACCTGATAAGCAACGTATTATTTCTGCACAGCTTGATGAGATGTTATCTTTGGATGTGGTCGAGCCTTGTGAAAGTCCCTGGTCTTCCCCGGTTTTGGTTGTGGGTAAAAAGGACGGAAAACCTCGTTTCTGCCTAGATAGCCGCAAGCTGAATTCGGTTACTAAAAAAGATGCATATAGCTTGCCCTATATATCTGAAATCCTAGACAACTTAGAAGATGCTAGATATATATCTAGCGTCGATCTTTCTAAAGCTTTTTGGCAGATTCCGATAGAAGAAACTGATCGCGAGAAAACTGCTTTTTATGTTCCTAACCGTGGTACATTTATGTTTAAGACTACAGCTTTCGGCCTTACGAATGCGCCAGCTACGCAGCAGAGGTTGGTGGACATTTTGTTTGGTCCTGAATTTGAGCAGAGGGTATTCGCTTACTTAGATGATATCATTATTGTTAGTTCCACATTCGACGAGCACGTATCTTTGATTCTACGAGTTCTCAAAAAACTAAAGATGGCAGGTCTGACTATTAACCTTGAAAAGTGTCAGTTTTTTAGAAGTCAATTACGATACTTAGGCTACATCGTTGACTCTCAAGGCTTAAGAACTGATCCTGATAAGGTGGAGGCTATAATCAATTATCCTAGGCCTACTAATAGGAAAGAAATGAAGCGTTTCCTTGGCACCGCTTCCTGGTATAGACGTTTCATCCCTCAATTTAGTACCATAGCTGGCCCACTTAATAAACTAACTAGTTCAAAGAAAAATGCTCCAGCTTTTATTTGGTCTCCAGAAGCAGACAAGTCCTTCTTGGACCTTAAGTCGAGATTAATCCAGGCACCTGTCCTGGCTTGTCCTAACTTTGAACACCCATTCGAGGTACACACTGACGCTAGTAATTATGGTATTGGTGCTATGTTGGCTCAAACTATCGATGGCGTGGAACATCCAATAGCATTCATGAGCAGGTCTCTAAGCAAGCCGGAAAGGAATTACAGTACGACAGAGCGTGAGGCACTTGCTGTGTTGGCTGCTCTGGAACACTGGCGTTGTTATCTGGAGAGTGACAAAACTTTCACCGTTTTTACTGACCATTCGGCTCTTAAGTGGTTTCTTTCACTCTCGAATCCAACAGGTCGTCTTGCAAGATGGGGTGTCCGTATCTCTTCATTAAACTTTGAAATTAAACATCGCCGTGGTAAGGACAATATTATTCCTGATGCTCTTTCTAGGTCTCCGATTGCTGCTATAGTTAATACTAATGATCCTTCTATCTCAGTCTCAGAAATAAAAGATGATTGGTACCTTAATATATTGAATGGCTGTCAAGATTCTCCGGTCAGTTTTCCTAATTATAGAGTGGAAGGTAATGACTTGTACAGGTACATGAAAAATAAAAATGTTCTTACTACAGAATTTGACTGGAAGAAGGTGATCCTGAGCTGTATGTATAGAACTACTGGGGGTACTTGTAAGCTTCCTTTAGTAATAAACTAGCTACCGAGCAAGACGGACGTTTCATTGCTTACCGATATACCATTTGACGACGAGGTCACTATCTACCCGCGAACAAATAAAAATGTCAAGTTTTCTAGGTAATTTGGGT
>OZ007551.1:961622-1028887 GCA_963931895.1 Eupithecia pulchellata | reverse complement strand
GATTACGATACAAACTGTAAAAGGCACGTTGATCAAATAAGAAAATATACCAGTAATAATACTGTTCAAAATGAAAATGTGTCTGTGGTCAGCACCGGCCGTCCGGTGATGTTAGACCAGCCGCCGCCATCGCCACCTCGCACGCCGCTGCCGCCGCCGGTGGAACCTAGTATAATTGTAGAACCATCATCATCACCATCACTGCCTTCATTATCTACTGCTGGAGAGGTAATAGATAGGTCTGTCCTGACCGCCCAGGACAACAGCCCAGTGTCTGATATGAATGCGGAGAGGGACGAGTGGGCGGAGGCCTGCGAGGTGATGATGGACGAGCCGCGACCGGCGGAGCTGCAGGTCGCTCCTGATGTAGGAATGGATCCGTCCAGCCCAAACTCTGACCCAGCTGGGCGTTCTAGGAGACCCAAAAAGCCTGTTAATTATAAACTCTAAGTAACTATTGATATGTGATTTTTATAAGTTAGTTGATAGGAACCTTTACCTTGTTACAGGTTCCCTAATTAATGTTGGAGGGATGAGCTGTATGTATAGAACTACTCAAAATCAAAATCAAAATCAAAGTGCTTTATTTCCTTTAGACCTTACAGGACTCTTGGACACGTCACAAAATACAAGTTAAATAAGAAATAAAAATGGGAAATAAAGTGATCACTTTGATTAATTGTTCACTTCAATCTTTTTTAGGTAAAGTAAGAAGCGAACAAGAAACCTTTACCTTGTTAGATTGCTAGTTTTAGAGTTGGAGCATAACTCGTCCCAAACTTTTTTGTCGTCTAGATAATCTGATATTTTATAGTAAGCTTTTTTACAAAGTATATTTTTGACAATCCGTTTGAATTTATTTATAGATAATTTTTGCAACTCACTTGGAATTTTGTTGTAGAAGCGTATACATTGCCCTTTAAAAGATACATTAATCTTACGTAGCCTAGTAGTGGGCACAGCCAGTTTGTTCTTATTTCTAGTATTTAAATTATGTATATCGCTATTTTTAATGAACTTATTGATATTTTTATGAGTGTACAACAAATTTTCATAAATATATTGACATGTTACTGTCATTATGTTTGTACTAGGTAGGTACCGGTACTGGGGGTACTTGTAAGCTTCCTTTAGTAATAAACTAGCTACCGAGCAAGACGGACGTTTCATTGCTTACCGATATACCAGATCCCTAGGGAGCTTCGAGAACAGATTATAGCTGATTGTCATGCGGAGCCCACTGCTGGTCATTTTGGCGTGTTCAAAACTTATAAACGTTTGGCACTTCGTTTCTATTGGCCTGGCATGCATGCTGATGTGGTAAAATTTATTTCATCCTGTGATACTTGCCTTGCATACAAGTTGTCTACCTCTGGTACCTTGGGGGAAAATGGGTAGACCAAAAGACGTATGTCGACCGTTCCAGGTACTGTCTATTGACTTGGTTGGTCCTCTTCCTAATACTAGAAAACAGCATAAGTATATCTTTGTTGTCACCTGCTGTTTTTCAAAATACTGTCTTCTTTTCCCTCTTCGTAGGGCTACTGCTGATCTTGTTAGTAGACACTTAGAAAATGATGTCTTTCTTGTCCATGGCATCCCTCAAACTGTGGTACTTGATAATAGTTGTCAATTTATCAGTCGTGAATTGGAAAACGTATTCAAAAAGTATAAAGTACCACGTGTTAACTTTACTCCTAAATATACACCTCAAATAAATACAGTTGAAAGATACAACAAAACTATTGTTACTGCTATATCTACTTTTGTTAATGAAGATCATAGAACTTGGGATTTAAACCTACCTCAAATACAGTTCGCTATGAATAACTCGATAAATGAAACTACTGGTTTTACACCGTCATTTTTGGTTCACGGCAGAGAGTTGGTTACGTGTGGATCTCATTTTCTCGATAACGATAATCCTAATGATTTAATTTACTTGCCTCGTGATTTATATGCTGAAAATCTTGGTCACTTAAGTGGTATTTTTGATAAAGTTCAAACAGCCTTATGGTATTCTCATGTGAAGAATACCCAACGCTACAACTTACGTCGCAAAGAAGCTGAGTTTAGCGAAGGCGATATTGTCTGGAAGCGTTGTTACTTTCAGAGCGACAAAGATGCGTACTTTAGTAAAAAACTAGCGCCTAAATTTATGAAATGTCGAGTAAAACTTAAAAAATCTCCTCTGGTTTATGTTCTAGAAGATATGAACGGCCGTGATTTAGGAGTATGGCATATAAAGGATCTGAAAATAACTGGTTCTCATAAATAGTTTTTTTTATACCTACTTAGTGTTATGTAGTTGTCTAGTTTAGTTTTCTTTTGTGGTTCGATTCTTATCTATCTTATATTGAATGGTTATTTTTGTGTTGGATTCGTCTGAAGAATACTTATTTTCTTGGATTGTTGTAAGTAACTAACATGGTAAAATCTTGCTTTTCTTCCCGTGGTCCCCTTGTAACCACGGCGAGAACTTTGGTCCCCTTGTAACCATAGCGAGAATAATATTATGTAGTTTTATTTATAACTTCGCACGACGTCGTCGCGGGTGGTGTCCCTTGTAGCCACTGCGATGAAACTTGTTTTCCTAGATTCCTTGTACCTAAGACTGTAAAAAATAGGTAATTTTGTACTTACTCGTAAAATATTTTTTGTCAGTCGAATCTAATTAATATTCATTTCATTTATTAGCTTTTACCTTAAACTTAATTATTTGCTGCACGTATTATTCTACAATTTATTTTTTCTTGTAAACTTAACTAAACTTTGATTTCATGAATTCGTAAAACTTCTGCTCAAATGGCTTAAGGCATCGTGTTTCTTTTACGTTTTTACTAAGTACACAATGCACTTGTAACATCTTTCAATTGTTACACTTGAGTGTTTAGCGTTTATAAACTAAACACTCTTTGGTTTAAATGGTTGCGTCAATTTAAATACCTTAGGGATAAATTGATTGTTTTTATGTAAGGTCGGAATGTAAGAGATGATTGTATGAGTATGAAAGATGAGGTATGTAGAAATATGTATGATTATGAAAGTTGATGTGATTAGGTTAGTGTAACTATTGGATATATTTTTTTTGAGCAGATTCTAAGTTTTGTCGGATTTTATTGAGAGCAAAAATCCTTTTCTCGGAAGGGGGGTAATGTAACGATATATTTTAATTAATTCTTATTACTTCGTAGATTTAAAATTTAGTAGATTCAAAGAACCTCATTGTATGTTTTTTTTAAGTTAACTTACGCGTGACCCTGACGCGACGCGCGCGCCGCCCTCGCGCTCACTGCGCCGGCGCAGCAGTGGAGGGGATTGAGGAGCTCACTCGGCTCTCGACCGCACGCCAGACCCCGGCTGAGCTTGAAGGCGAAACTACGTCTGTGCCCTCCAATTTCAAACTTAACGGTCACGCACTCTCGATCTAGTATAGACGCTGACTTGTCCTAAACTTTCTATAATTTCTAATTTGCTTACGCCTTAGGCTTTTTAATAAAGTCAGTGCTTGTGTGTTCCCAATCTTGGGTAAGTTGTGCATTTTAAATCAGTGTGACTCATTATGTCCACAATGACGACGTCAAAAGTAGTAAAGTGCAACAATTGCAATATAGTGATTTGTGAACTGTTGTCGTTCATACAAAACAAAATAGATGTAATGAGCGAGGAGTCTATTGTTCACATTTGTATGTCTTCGTTCTCTGCTGAAGAAATTGAACAAGCAAAGAACTTATTGTTCGACTCGCTAACAACAACAAAGCGGAAGATTTCTCGTAAACGGGATGGACGTACACAGCGAGACCTATACGATGTGATTAGTGTTTTTAAAGAAACGGATCCAAATGAAACACCGATCTTTGTTGCAAGAATGCTTCAAAAGTTGCCACCTATTCTATGGGACCATCTGGACGCGACGAGAATACTTAAGGATATTCTTGTACTCCAAAATGACTTGAAAACACTAAAGGAAACATATGTGTCAGTTGAGAAACTTGAGGAGGTTAAAAATGATCTCAATAACTTGAAACAAACATCTATTGTCAATAACTATGATTGCTACGTGAGTAAACAACGCGGAGGCGGCGGCGTTTTGTCTAATAGTTATTACATGGACAGCGGGCGGTCGGGGTGTCGCAAAGAGGGTCCCATACATTTTTTTTTTTTTTTTTTTTTTTAAATTAGTAATATTGTAATAGTTACAAAAGAGATAGCCGAAATTTTCAGGAAAAACTAAAAAAAATATTTATTTTAGACTTAGAAAAATTTTCATCGATTTTGTATGGGGCTGAGACTTAGAAAAATTTTGATCGATGCCTAACTGTCCCCGACGACGAGTGTAAAGAATCGCGTTCGCGATAGCTCCGGCGCTGCGGGAAGTGCAGCCTCTCCGCCATTGCGTAACAAGGGACAGGCACCACTGCTCACCTCCGCAGCTTCGGCTTTTTGGTCGCCTTCGGCGACCAGCCTCAGCCGCTGCGGCTCGCGCGGTGCCTGTCCCTTATTACGGCTGGCGGAGGCTGCACTCCCTTCGCGCCTCCGGCTTATTATATACACTCTAGGGGCGCCACGCACAAGACCACGTGGAGTCGGGGTACTCTGTGTCGGATCCGCCACTCAAATTGAACCTAATCAACTCTTATCGGAATGCTCTGTATCGTTATCTGTATCTGTATCGGACACAGTTTGAACTCTAGCGCCGAGGTCATAGAACTTTGGGGTCAATCAGCTGAACCAAAGTTGCACCCCTAGTGACCCTCTTTACGATGGCATAAGAAAAAATATATGTTATATATATATAAAAAAATACATGTTGAAAATTTTCTAAGTCTTTTTCGCCTTGAAACTGAACGACACACTTTGACCTCTAGCGCCGAGGTCATAGAACTTTGGGGTCAATCAGCTGAACCAAAGTTGCACCCCTAGTGACCCTCTTTACGATGGCATAAGAAAAAATATATGTTATATATATATAAAAAAATATATCAAAATTTTTCTAAGTCCCAGCCCCATACAAAATCGATGAAAATTTTTCTAAGTGTGGGACCCTTTTTGCGACACCCTAACCCAGCGGGCCTACCGGCCTACCTCATATTTTGGAGCGCAGTCAATCAGCTGAGATGACGTCACCGGGCGATAACCGCTCGGTGCTTTCGAATAAAGCGTCGGCGTCGTCGTCGTGTGAGCAGCGGGATTGTAACGATGGCTTGTACCGGTCAATTCAAAATACTAGTGTTGGTCGCGATGTCGTTTGTCCGGCTATTCTATCAAAGACCCCGACTTCACCCGTTTTATCTCAAAATACGTGTATGCCGCAAATGCAAGTTAATATGATAAGTAATCGTACACATTTGATGCATCCGCCTGCGTCTACGCCAGCGCAGCTAGCTAAGACCTTTGCGAGTACTGTTAGTGCGGAGGGTGAATGGAAGAAAGATAAACCGGAAGAGGGATGGATTTTGGCTCAGCGCAAGAGGCATAAAAATCGCTTCGCTACAGCGCAGGGAAATGCGATCGTGAACCCGACTGACAAGTTTAAGGCAGCTGAAATTAAGATACCTTTGTTTATAAATAACGTGGACAGCACTACCACAGAGAATGATATCGCTGATTATCTATTTACGAGAACACAAACAAAGGTATCACTGCAGAAAATTAATAGTAGGATACAGAAGAAATATAACGCATACAAAATGCTGGTACCGCACTCAAAACTTGCCCTATTTCTAGAAGACAGCTTATGGCCTGTGGGTGTAACGTTTAGGCGTTTTATTGATTTTAAAAATCCTAATTTTAATGGATCACACAATAGGAAACAACAAAATTAGCTCAACTTTTATGAGCTACAATTGTAAAAATGTGAAAACAAACATAGATTTTGTAAGGTCGCTATGTCGAAAAGCTGATATAGTGGCCTTACAAGAAACCTGGCTTCTGCCCCACGACGTTGCTTTCCTGGGGACAATTGATCCTGACTTCGGCTACACCGGGAACTCTGCAGTGGACACCTCGGCGGGCATGTTGCGGGGCAGGCCCTACGGCGGCCTTGCCATACTGTGGCGTAAGGATGTGTTTCGCTCCGTGTCTACTGTGCAGTGTGTGAGTGTGCGTATTACAGCTATTAAGGTGGTGCTTGAGAACCGCCAGTTTCTAGTGTTTTCAGTGTATATGCCTACTGACAGTTCGGATAAACCTGAGAACATAGCGGAATTTATAGGTTGTTTGAGCGAAATTAGTGCCATTGTGGAAAATAGTAACGTGGACTCCGTGTACATATTAGGTGACTTTAATGCGGATCCCAGGGCACCCTTTGGTAAGGAACTTGATAATTTTTGTCGTGAACTGAACTGGATATGTGCCGACATCGACATCTTAGGGTTGTCCTCGGGTACGTACACGTTTCTTAGTGATGCGCACGGCACAACATCGTGGTTAGATCATGTTGTGACTACTGAAGCTGCTAGAAAGTCGATAATGGACATTAAGGTAAACTATAGCTTCTCATGGTCGGATCACTTTGCATTAGAAATAATTTGTGACTTAAATGTTATAAGGTTAAAAATAAAAGAGGTGAAGTCGATACCAAATTTTGTGATTTGGGGTGAAAGGGACTATTTACAGACGAAGAAATATAGAGAACAATAAACATCTAAACTTCGAGAAGTGAACTTCCCCCCCGAGTTTAGAAGCTGTGCTGACTCTCACTGTGACATTGTAGAACATAAAGTTATCTTAAACAACCTGTACAGTGAAATTATTACTATTCTTTGTGAGTCGGCCAGTTCATGTTATAAGATTGTTGTTAGTAACGGAAATCGTAGAAAAAAGCATGTTACGGGCTGGAATAAATATGTAGCTGAGGCTCATAGGGAGGCTCGGTTTTGGTTTCAGCAATGGAGATCAGTTGGAAAACCTCTGTGTGGGTCAACGTACCAAAAAATGCGAGAAACGCGTAGTAATTTTAAATCAAAAACTAAAATGGTGTCAAAATAATGAAACACAAATAAAAATGGACATTATTGCTACACAACACAAAGCTAAAAATTTTGGAAAGTTTTGGAAAGAAACCAATAAGCTGATCCCAAAACCGAGTGTTCCGATAAGCGTAGAGGGCGTCAGTGATCCCATCCGAATTGCCAATATGTTTAAGGAGCACTTTAGGGTTCAATCTCCATTGGGGCCTGCAACTGCAAAGCAAGACGAGGGGGGGGGCGAGCGGGGGAGAAAGGACTTTGCTTATAACTGCGAAGGAGGTGGCGCGGGTGGTGAGGGACATGAAGCGAGGAAAATCCCCAGGACACGACTCACTGTCTCTTTATGGAACACTGGACAAGAGCATATATTGTTCTCTCTTGACCAGTGTTTATTATACCTAATTGTAATAATTGTGTAACTCTGATGTCAGTGATGTTTTTGGATTGTGATTTTAATTTTAAATTTAATTTTAGTAGGTATAGAATTTTATTTTAATTTTGTGATTCATTTTAGTTAATTTTAATAAATTTGTAATTTTGCATTTTAATTGATTTAAATTTGTAATTCATTTTAACTGATTTGAATTTTGTACTTATTTATATTTTTACTTAATTTTGACATCGAATTGAACTTTAATTTTGCTGATGTATTTTAATTTTCTATTTATAATATTTTTATTTATACCTAATTTAAAATTTATTTCGAATATGGACACTTTTATTATAACAATGTTGTCTGAAATAAACGTATTGAATTGAAAAAAAAAATCTTTAAGAAGCGAACCAAACTTTCTTTACTTATCTTATATCTTGTAAACGCCGCCTCTTATTTCTTTCTGCCTTGGGGAAGCTTTAAGTCTATTCGGGATACTGTACGATCCTTAGGCTTCCCCTGCAAACCCTTACGCTGGCGTATCCTTATACCTGGTTCTGGAATTCCAGGAACACCTTATGACCTAGAATCCTTGATTCTTGGAAATCGGAACCGCACACCGCTGTGGCAGCGGATACCACTGAACGCCTACTCCCTACGCTGGTTTCGGAGGACCCGGCGCGACGGCTGGACGCGACTATCTCTGCGCCCTCTTCCAGAACCAGCTACGCGGGATCGGGAAGACCTGGACGGCGCTAAGGAGTACGGGAGTGCCACGGAGGGGAGTACGGTTACCGAATCTACGCAAAACTAGTGAAATTTGACCCGGCTGACCCACGAACCCTGTCTCTAATTCTTAATTAAATTTCTCTCTGAACAATTATCTCTTTTATTTCTCTTATTTCTTCCTAGGCTTGTCAGGCTAGGTGACAAGCTGAAACAACAACTTGTTTCATGTTTTTATAGCATTCCCTTAAAGTGACACTTTTATGAATTTTATAGTCATTGTGATACTTGTCCCTGATAGAAATCATTGATTTAATTGTATCAGTAATCCAAGGATGGGGGGGACCTTTAAATTTCTTGGTTTTTACGGGTGCATGTAGATCAAATAAGCAGTGAATAAGGCTATTGAAAGTTGATACTAGATTATTCAAGGTACCAGCAGAAGATAATGATGGCCATTGAATCAATTTTAGGTATGTCTCAAAAAGTTCAGGAACTATGTTTTTATAAGGTCTATATGTAACAAAACGAGATACAGGCTTATCTTTTTTTATATGAAATTCAGCAGTTAGCATTGCATGCCGACCCAGATCTGGTGTGTGAATCATATTCATACAACGCATCTTAGCATCTGTACAGATAATGTCTATTAGTGTCAATTCACTGTGGACATTAAAATGCGTGGGTTCAGTAACTACTTGTACAATATTGAGACAATGCAGAAATTGTTGTAGCAGTGGCAGCTTCCTATTGTTTGGATCTTTTATATCAATGTTGAAATCCCCAACAATTATAAGATTATCACATTTCGGGAAAGAAGTAACAGTGTCAATAATGGCACCCAGGTAAAGTGCAGTGTCCTGCCAAGGGGGCTTGTAGCCCGTACCAATAATAATAGTTTTACCTAATAGACAAAGACGAAGCCATATCTGTTCTACAGATGGTATATCAGGATAGGGACACACGCGAGCATTGATACCTCTCTTTATGTAGAAACCCACGCCCCCGCCCCGTCCGCCCTTTATGCTGGGATGTCTAGGTCTGTGAATGAATCGGTAATTTGTTAGTTTGGGGGCCTTCAAATCTTGTCCAGCACCTATCCAAGTTTCATTAATTGCAAGGATATCGGGGTTAAGCTTTTCCACTGCTACAACAAACTCATCGTGTCCTGTGTTGAGAGACCCCGCATTAAAGAGACCAACTTTGAGTAGTTTTAGAGGAAGTTTTGGTTGATAGAGGATGATCTCCTGGACAGTGAATCCTTAGACAACTTATTGTAGAATAAATTAGCAATCACAAGGTTACAGGTTTTAGAATAATTTTTTTTTAAAATAAGTACAGAGTGTAGTTAAACATTATTAAAAAGTAACTGAGACAATAGATATACTACGAAGGTGGAACATAATGTATTATAGCTTATATATTTACAATAATTAAGTATAGGTTTCCCCGACACAGGCATAAATTTTTGTAAGCAAGCACAGATATAACAATAATATAGTAATAAATAGTATGTAAGGTCATTAGCATTAAGTAACACATAATAAAAATTTAACAAACGAATAAACTTCATTTTATTTATATTTATAGGATACCTGCTGTTTACACAACAACATGACAATGGCACGTCAAACACGCGCGGGACCAAAAACCCTTATGATGTCGGCTTCCTCCCGTACACGGTAGAAGAGCTGGCGGTTGGCGCGTGTGAGCCGCTCGTTCACGTATATACGTGTGGCGGCAACGCAGCCAGCGTCGGTGGACATCAGCGTGCGGCGCACGCGCGCCCCCTGCAGCATACGGTCGCGAAGGTCGCGGCGAGCAAAGCGTACGACAACGCGGCGAGTGCGCGACGGCGCCGCGCCCTCGGGCCCCTCGCCCCGCGCCGCGCCCACCCGCTCCGCGAACACCACGTCGCGCTCCTCCACGGCGACGCCCAGCTTGGCCGCCAGCACCGTGACGGCGTGCAGCACGCTCTCCGCGCGCTCCTCCGGCAGGTTCCCGATCTCGAGGTCGGCGAGCAGCGCGTCCTCTGTGGGGCTAAGATGCACGCCACGAGAGACGACACGCGCGAGACGAGTAATTTAGTCGTCGTCAGTTGTTTTCTCGTTTACTCTAAGATGCGCACCACGAGAGACATAATACTCATTGTCGAGTAGTCCTTCTCGCGTAGAGATAGCCATCCAGATGAAAACCCGTTTAGTTCATTCAATTGTCTATGTTTTTTGTATATTGCAATGAAGAAATAAAATAACCTTTTTAATTTTCACCTCCTTAGTGGTAGTTTGAACATTTTCACTGGTAGAATGTTGCCAAAAAGGAGCAAAAGCCACGAAAAAAAAACTGAGGCTATTTCAACATTTGCGCGCGAAAATCTCCTCGACTTTTTGTAGGTACCTACCGATTACAAGATGGCACTGCGCAAAACGTAAGTAACAATAAAATATTCGTTCAGTTTAGTAGCTATAATACCTAGTAGGTACAAAGTATGTTTTCTGTTATCCACTTGCATGAACCATCCACATTATAACAATTTTAACAAGGCCAAGAAAAATTTAAGATAAGTATGTAGACATAATCTAAGTACAAAAATATTTCGTATTTCAGAATGAGAAGCTCTAAACAGCAAATAGACCATTTAATTAACTATATGGCTTTAAATCAAGGATTTGCGGCGGGCGATTTTCGCTCGCCGCAAGGTGCGAAACAACACGAAGAAGAGTGGGCCCAGCTCAAAAGCGCCCTTGACGAACTGGGCCCACAACGAACTGTGGCACAGTGGAAGATCGTGAGTACACATACACACTCTTTCTATGTGTACGCGAGCCTTGTAATTCAGATTTCTGTATAGGTAGGCAGGTAGTTATCGCAAAATTAGTTTTGTGCTTCATAACATAACTAAGTATCGACAGGTACCTACGTTCTAACATAACATATAAGTACCTACTAATTGCATGTACCTATTATAGAATAAAAGTTCTCAAAACTTACATAAGTAATTTTTAATTTTTAGTGCTGGCGTGACCAAAAACGCAAGGCGAGGCTGGAGGGAGGTCAATACACTCAGGCGGTGAATGCCACCGGTAATGCCGTACCAGTGCCGGACCTATCCGACAATTCGGCACTGGTACTGTATGCAATTGGCCCAGAGATGGCAGTTGGAATGGGCCCAGCCGAATCCACAATTGGTGTAAGTGTAGGTAAATAACACTAAAAAATATTTATGCTTCGTCGTGAGATAAGTAGGTACCTTCCTTCATACTTTTATTAGTAATGAAATCCTAATTATTTATTGATCGGTACCTAGGTAACGTTCAATAAAAATGTACACCAAAGGTAAACCTTACCGAGGTTTTAATAATATAGACTTAGCAGGTAGCTACTACTTAAACTCTTGGTGCACTGAATTTATTAATTATTATTAATACCTTGCTTTTTTGTATCAGATGTCAGCAGAGGTTCCAGCTGACAGAGTTAGCCCAAGGCCGCCGCTGCAGCCTGCTCGACGAAACCGGCGTGTCCGGCGGGCCATCCCGAGTGAGAATTTTCTCAACGCCCAGTTGGAACTCAATCAACTTATCATTGTAATTATTTGAGCTGCTCAGTATTTACTAGTAGGTAGGTACAGAATCAAATCACACTAATAGATGAATACCTACCTACTAATTAAAATGTAGAAGCAACTAAGTATCTGTATGTCAGGTTTGAATGGGTGCTAAGTATAAGGCATTGAGATAAGTAGCTTGTACCCACTATAATCTCGTTAATCTTCATAAATTGACAGATATTTCTAAGATTAAATTATTTATCATATTTTTATTATTTAGCTTAACATTGATTTGTTTTTCAGGAGCTGATAAGTGAAGTGCGCCGTAGCAACGAGCTACGCGAGGAGCATCTGGCTTTCTTGTATGTATATATATATATATAATACTACCTACTAATAAGCTAGAAAATCATCTATCTATCTGTACCTAACTAAAACTCAAGTCTTAGTTTTATTGTTATCTTTGTTTCAGGCGGTCATCATCATCATCATAGTACCTACCTAAAAATAAAATATACAAGTATCACTATAATTGTATATTATTTTGCATTCATTATATATTAAAATAGTTTTGAACAATGTCTGCTCGACGCAGCTGGGCTTCACGGAGAAGACCAGCAGGGGTCATTGGTGCCGGCTCCACAGCGTTCAAGCTTTCTCCAATTTCTCCTTCTTGTAATAGGACCCTGTAAATACAATGTTTTCAGTGTGCAATTATTTTATTTCTAACACATTCCCTACAGAGTGAAGCCTAACATCGTCATGTGTATCTGAAGCACTCAGTGTAAAACTAGTTTACATGGTTGTTTGCATGTACATTGTACAAGGTAGTACCGGCATAAATCATAGCCATAGTTGTAGCTGTGAATGACACACTAATAATTCAGATACAAAGAATGTATGTTTCTATGGATATTTTTTAGCTACTTCTTACCTACTGACAAAACTACTGCATGATTAATTAGGCTGAAATTTCGCATAAAGGTAGTTCTAGGCCTGCAATAAAACAGGGTACCTACTCATAGATAGGTAACATAAATTTTTATCGCAAATCAAGAATCTTTTTGTGTATTTACCTGAAATGCTTCATTATATTGTATATAATGCAGCAGGCATAAATTATTTTAGATGCCTTTTCTGGTTCATAATGAAGGGCCCGGTCACCACCTAGGCATCTAAAACTGCCCTTCAAATATCCATTCGTACGCTCTATCCCATTGCGTACCCTGCAATGCCAGTTTGTAAACATCTGTTATCTGGCATTTTGGGCATGCAAAATGGGTGTCATGAGCCAGGGCTCAAGTGGATACCCAGAGTCACCTGTAACAAAACCATAAGTATAAAGAGATGAATGTCTCTTAATGCAAATTTAAAATCTAATTAAGATAAACATAATTAATCTGGTTAAAGATAGGTACAAAACAGAATAATGCAATTATTCTTGCAGTGCCAAGTGGCCACATCTTTATCAGAATATAAATTTAATAATATTTAAGGCTTTTTATGCTTGTTACTTACCCAATAGAAAGAAGTTGCCGATCCTGTTGTCGAAGAGCCTCTTCATTTCCCCTCGAATATTACTGTGCTTCCAAATGAAAGCATCATGTACCCTTCCAGGATACCTAGCGTTTACACCCAAAATTCGGCATTCTGAATCAGCAATCTGCAAATAAGTAAAAAATTGTAGCACAATGGCCATATGTTAGTATTTTAATGGCCTATCTTCTAATTATATTAGTATCTATTCATTACATTTCAACATCCACTCCTCTGTATGGCCAACAAGTTGTGACTGTTCTTTTATTATATAATATTGAATTATCTTTTATTAGGTACCTATGTAATTAATAATGGTTTTCACATTACATTTCATGTAGGAACTAAATTATTCTTAAAATGTACCTAGTTTCAAATTTGACTTATCAATGAGTAAAATATAATTTGATTTAATTATTGTAAGCCAGCCTTATTAAGACAGCTTAACTTGTTGATATTGTAAAAAGAACAAAGTATTATGTATGAATCTATAATATTACCAACTGCACATTGATGGTATGCACACCCTTTCTCCTATTCTTGTATTGAGCCCCTTGTGGCCCAGAAGGAGGAAAAATTGTAATGTGTGTGCAGTCAATGACACCAAGTATGTTGGGAACTTGATACTTATTTTCAAAGCCTGCAGCAACACTGCTCCTACCAGTTTCTGTCCCGGGGAAATGGACCCACTCAGCAAATAGTCTGAAAATATTATGAAAACAAATAAACCCACACACACTTCTGTCAAAGGTTTATTTAGTAGCTGTATAAGCCATGCAAACACTTAAGCAAGTCCATTCACAAGCAAGTGAGAGTATTTTTGTTAGTCTTGCAAACTGATTTTTCTATTTATAATTAAACAATCACGAATGAAGAATGTAAGGTGGAGAACCGAGCAGGTATTTCTCCTGTCAAGAAAATTCATTATACCATAAATGAATAATATAAAAAACCAGTCCTTTCATGAGCATTAAGCCGATGAGATCACACGGTCACGTTGTTCTGCAAGTGCAAGCAGGATTGCGTGCCTACAAAATGATTAAGACATCACTTTATTGCAACCCAATAGACAGCGAATTCTTGCAAAATCAACACTTTCAACTCCATAATAAGGTCTAGGGGCATTCATACTGAATTCTAGTTTTTTCACAAAGCAAACAAACAAAACAAAAGACTATAAACAGGTTGACACTTGCAGCAAAGTACTTAATTATTATTATATGTAACCAAAACAACAGAATTAATTATCAAAACAAACAAATTTTCATCTTTTGGCGATGGATGTGAATGTATAAAGCTGTTACAGACGTTCGATTTTTCTATTCGATTGTTGATAGTCTGATCCACACGCACGTCTGAACTAACTGCGCTCAACGTGCGCAGGTTCTTTTATGTAGGTACTTAGAAGGGCGTTCACATTGAATTTTAGAACTGTTATGTAAGTACCTAGTCAAAGTACCCTTTAGTTTCTTTGTGAAACGCAAAATATTTCATACTTTCCGTAAAACTTTTGAATTTTAGCGCGCAATATCAATCGAGCTTGATTATTTTAAAAGTGATATAATCGGAAACAAAATCAGACGTCTATTTTTAGCTTTAATCAAATAAATCGCTTTGGAAGGAGAACAGCTGACCCCAAGTAAGTACCTAGATTTAGCTATGGATTCAGCTGTACCTACTCTGTGTAAAAATTAAAATACTTATGTAGGTAGGTTTTTTTGTACCTACATTTATTGTCACTTCTTCTTCGAACTTGGATTCCGAATTAGAAACTATTGCAAATACGAATGAATTCTTTAGCAATGGTAAATTGGTAGGTAATACCTACGTGCTCCTGCTTACCTATGAGCCTACTATTTGTGATAAAATTACCAACCTCCTGTAAATTGAGTCACAGAATTCATTGAAGAAGCGGCTATTTGCACTCTGGGAGTGACACAGGGTATGGTCCTGCCCTATTTGGCGTTGATAGCCCCCATTTGCTAAAAACTGCACGGAACACAGGACCTGTAACAAGGTAAATAATTGTGTAACTATTTATGCATTGGTACCTATCAAAATTGTATTAGAAAGTGATGGATGAAATTATGTTAGAACCGATGAGATTGAATAAGGTAGGTAGGTACTTTATTATTTTACTCACTTTTAGATGGGCAGGTAGGCCGGAACTATTTTGCGGCTCCAAATCGGCCGCCAATCGTGATATCAAGTATTGCGCCATAGATTTATTTATCCGCCACAATCTCTGAAATTCTGAATCGGGGACATCCATAGGGTCACACGTATCCCTGATGCGTTTTCTTTCTATTTTTCTTTCTTCTCTTTCATTAAAGACCGCCAACAAATAATTTTGATAGGGAACTGCCATGACTCAAAAACTAAAGAAAAACTTCTCGTGAGCTTTCTCGTGCTCAAATTCAAAGACGAGAGTTCTTCCCGCGCTAAACTGTCAAAAGTTGAGAAAATTTGGCGCGCATCTTAGGGTTTGACGAGAAAGGTTACCACAGATAAGATATACATTCACTTAAATCGCTCACGTGATGAGAAGAGATGACTAAAGGTGGCGCATGCTAGCATCAGTCGAGAAATCGAGATAGCGCCATTTTTCACGAGATAACGAGTCGAGAAACGCTTCTCGTGGCGTGCATCATAAGCCTACTGGTCGCGGTCATTCAGTTCCTGCTTGAGGTCGGCGACGGCGCGCTCCAGCGCACACACTTCGGCGCCAGCAGACGCGGGCCCAGCGCGGCACTGCTCGACCGCCTCCAATCGCCGCTCAATGCCGTCTATGCGTTGTGCCATGCCCGACACGGAAGCCCTCAGCTCGGCCATCTCTGTTCTAAATTCGCGGAACTCGGAGAACATTGCATGAAAGTCAGTCTTAAAGGAGTTTATTTCAGTGACCAACTGATCACGCATCCCTGCAAACTCCGCCATCATGTCCTCACGAAAAGCACGCATGTGCAGTTGCTGTTCCGTCTCCGTAAACTCAGGCGAGGGATCGCCGAGCACCGTCTCCTGTGCAGCGTAGTTCTCCTGGACAAGGCGCACAGGTGTCGAAGGGTCACGGCCCTTGGGAGCGCCGGCCTGGCATACACCGCAGCGCCAGGTGTTAGCCACCTTGGCACCCCGCGGCAGATTAGCACATTCAAAGTGACTCGTGCTATGACACAAAGGACAAACGGCACCCGCCTTAAGAAATTTGCCGCAAGCCACACATTGCACCATGGTTTTTTAGTCAAATAAGTTCTTCTACTCAAGGGTAGGTGGCGTGCTGGAATGTCGATAGGAGTACAACTCTTCCACGCTAATGCAAAGCCAGTTAATAACCAAACACGATTATTAGGTTTTATGTTTATTTTCTTTTTTTTTTTTTTTTTCGTTGAAGGTAGGATATTTTACTTGCCGTGATACGTGATCAAATTACAATGAATATTTATGTTATCACTGGATATTTTACACAGCTTATTATCGCTAACTATGCACAACACTGCAATCCATAAGTACGTTACGAAGATAGGTAGCAACTCTTTAAAAAAACACTAGTTACGTAAAAATAAATCACGAGCAATATTCTTTCGTCGGTGGTCGCGATGTCACCTTTTGTACAAACGTCACATTTTGTACAAACGTTTTGAGTAGATGCGGAGACATACGTAACCATCCCTGCACTATTGTTGAATCCGTCCAAAAATAAACTTTGTCGAAGTTTATGCGAAGGGATTCTTTAATTTTAATGTATAATTTTGCACCTAATAATGCAGCGCATAGTTCCAGTTTTGGAATGGAAATAGATTTGATGGGACATAATTTGCTTTTAGCACATAATAAATTAACGGATATAGCAGGAGTCTGATCACAATCGTTTCGACAGGAACGAACGTAGGCACAAGCACCGTAGGCCTTTTGTGACGCGTCTGTAAATATATGTAGCTCGGTGTACTGTGAGTCTACAGAGGTTACGTAACGAGGAATACGAATTTCCTGTAAACTCTGTAGATTGTTAATAAATTCGTGCCATGTACTTCCGATGCTATCTGGTACCTGTTCGTCCCAGTCTAACCTTTGCAACCATAAACCTTGTAATAGACATTTAGCTATAATGACAGCCGGAGATAACAAACCTAACGGATCATAAATCTGAGATATTACGGAGAGCATTATACGCTTGGTTAGGAGTGAATCATCTGGTGACAGCTTAGTGGTGAAGTGTAATTCATCACTCTCCGGGGACCAACCTAGACCTAAAGTTTTAGACAGATGATTTTCGCCTATGTTTAGGTCTTTACTACTCTGAGGACAAACTTCGTGATTGAATGTCCATTTGTGTAACGGAAAACAACCAGATTTTAATACCTTCGCCGTTTTATTGCATAACTCTAACAAGGTATCCGCGTTATTACTTGAGATAATGACATCATCAACGTAAAAATCGGAATTTATGATCTCTGATACGCGCTCATCATCACATTCTTTCGCTAACTGTTTTAGGCACCGCATACTTAAGTAGGGTGAAGATGAATAACCGTATGTGACCGTATTCAATGAAAATAACTGTAACGGTAAATCCTTGTTTTCTCGCCACATTACCAATTGTAAGTTACGTAAGTCTGGCTGTACTAAGATTTGCCTATACATCTTTCCACGTCTGCGCAAGCTACGAACTGGTGTTGCCTAAAACGGAGAAGAATGGAGAATATGCTATTCTGAAGAGATGGGCCTATGTGTTGGATGTCATTTAACGATTTATTAGTAGTTGTTTTTGCACTCGCGTCAAAAACAACTCGCAATTTAGTGGTTTGACTAGATTCTCGGTACACGCCGTGATGAGGCAAAATGTAATACGGTTTGTTCGGGTCCGTGACGTTACCTGGCACTGGGGACATGTGACCTAATGCCTCGTACTCACGCATAAAATCACAATATAATTGTTTATATTGCGATGCCGAATCTAGCTTTCGTTCTAGCGATAAAAAACGTTTTTTCGCCATGGTAAAAGAATCTCCTAAAACGTTAGCAGATTCCTTAAAGCTGCGACTTATAGTAAAGTAAAATATATAACTCGAAAATGTAAAAAGAAACCTATTGCGGGTTGGAATAGATATGTAAGTGATGCACATAGGGAGGCCAGGTTGAAGTTTCAGATCTGGCTGAAGTCTGGAAAACCTAATTCAGGCCGCGTGCATACTGATATGAAAGAAAGCAGAAAGATTTTTAAAGCGAAATTAAGGTGGTGTCAAACAAATAGCGAACAAATAAAAATGGATCATATTACATCACAACATTTAAAACAAGATTTTCGTAGTTTTTGGAAGGCCACTAATAAACTTATCAGTAAACCGAGTCTCCCTGTGAGCGTTTCTGGACTCGCAGATAATAAAGCCATAGCAGAAATGTTCAGAGATCACTTTACCGTGCACTCGCCTTTAGGACCATCACAGTCGGTGATCGATGCGGGATCAAATGGCCAGGAATTACAAATTAAGTTCACAGCCATTGATGTACATAAAGTTATAAAAGGTATGTCAGGTGGTAAATCTCCTGGCCATGATGGTCTCAGCATAGAACACCTTCAGAACGCCGGTCCTCATCTGTCCAGAGTACTTGCTATGTTCTACACCTTATGCATGGGACACTCATACTTACCCGATGAAATGATGAAAACTGTGGTGGTACCTATCGTTAAAAATAAGACTGGCGACACTAGTGATAAGAATAACTATAGGCCGATTTCGTTAGCCACTATTGTAGCTAAGGTGCTGGACAGTCTGCTTGAGGCTCAACTTAGTCGTTATCTAACACTTAATTATAGTCAATTTGGCTTTAGATCAGGTTTGTCAACTGATACGGCTATTTTGAGCCTGAAGCAGACTGTTAAGTACTACACTAATCGCAAGACTCCCATTCATGCCTGTTTCCTCGACCTATCTAAAGCATTCGACCTGGTTAGCTATGACTTACTGTGGCAAAAGCTTAACAAACTAGAAATGCCCCCGGAGCTTAATGACATTTTTAAGTTCTGGTATCAAAACCAGGTCAATGTGGTGCGATGGTCAGGAGCTTACTCAGAGACATACAGGCTGGAGTGCGGAGTGAGACAGGGGGGGCTGACGTCTCCAAAGCTCTTCAACCTGTATGTGGACGCACTGATGGATGAGCTCAGCAGTACCCGTGTCGGTTGTCACATTGACGGGGCCTGCATCAACAGCATAAGCTATGCAGACGACATGGTGCTGTTGAGCGCATCCGCTTGTGGTCTAGGTAAATTACTGAGGATTTGCGAGAGGTACGCTACAGAACATGGACTGAAATACAATGTGAAAAAGAGTGAATGCATGGTTTTTCAGGCCAGAGGAAGCTGTCCCGTAAATAACGTACCGCCCATAAAGTTATATGGAACTCCATTAAAGAGAGTTAGAGAATTTAAGTACCTGGGACATCTCCTAACCTCTGACCTGAAGGACGATGCAGACATTGAGAGAGAACGGAGGGCGCTGTCTGTTAGAGCGAACATGATAGCCCGCAGGTTCGCTCGCTGCTCTAGAGATGTAAAAACAACGCTTTTTAAAGCCTATTGTTCTAGTTTTTACACATGCAGCCTGTGGGTGAACCATACGCAAAAACAATACAGCGCCCTACGTGTGCAATATAATAACGCGTTCAGGGTGCTGATGGGGCTGCCCCGGTTCTGCAGCGCGTCAGGGATGTTCGCCGAGGCGCGCGTGGACTGTTTCTACAGCACCATGCGGAAGCGGGGAACATCTCTGGTGCGCAGGGTCCGAGCCAGCTCCAACACCATCCTGAGCGTGTTCGCCAATAGGTTTGACTGCATTTATATGTACCACTCCTCGAGGAGGCACGCTTTAACCAATCATAATAATCTAAAGTATGACATTACCAAATAATTCTTGTAAATATTATTTTTCTTTGTTTTAATTATTGATGTCTTGAGCTTATTATGTACCAATTATTTGTTAATTAATTATTCACTTTATTTATGTATTAATGATTATGTACCAATTTTATGGACTTAAAAGTCTGAAATAAAGAATTTTGAATTTGAATTTGAAAAAAATTTAAAGGAATGCGCACAGAAAACCTACCCTGCTCATCCCGCTGTGTGGTTTCTGTGAACAAAGTTTCGCAGTACCTATCCTCCTTCGTCAACGCAGAAGGTAATTCAGTTATTTCCTCTAATTCCCAAAATTTGCGTAATTGTGAATCAATTTGAACAAAATTACAATGAACATTATTCGTGAGATATGACTGAACCTTATAGATAGGTCCTGAGATGATCCATCCTAACATTGAATCGTACATGTATGGACCAGCACTAAGTTTTATTCTGTTTTCCTTTAGTAGGTCCCAGAATACGTCCGCGCCTAAAAGTATATCTACCTCGGACGGGATGCTAAACGTAGGATCGGCGAGCGAGATGTAGCTAGGTATACCTATAGAATCACGGTTTATGCTTATCGATGGTAATTTTGATGTTATGCTAGGTAGAACCAAGCATTGGATTTCTCTGATGAAATCACTTGTTTTTGAACGAATTTTTAATTTACAGGCGTGAGTACTATTCGATACAGTTTGACCTACGCCTGTAATCTGAACAGTGGACTGTATAATTGGTAACTGTAAACGAGTTATCAACGATTTTGTAACGAAACAGTTCTGTGACCCGTTATCCAAAAGAACCCTAATAGTGTGATACCGATTATCCGAATCAGGTATATCAACTAGCGCGGTTGACAACAGAACTGGCTGTATAAACGATTGACAGGACAGTGCTGTTCGATCATCGCGGTCTTTCGGTGCATCAGCTGACTTTCGTGAGTCATCATGAGAGGGAAACATCGAACTGGCGGCGACTGTACTTATGGTTTCACTAGAAATATGAAGCAGCGTGTTATGCTTCGCACTGCATAACTTGCAAGGGCCGTAGGTACAGTCATTAATAGAATGCTTGTCTGAACGCAGACAATTAGAACAAAGTTTCTTAGCAGTAACTAGATTTTTCCTATCTAACACAGACATATTTAAAAACTTTGCACAAGAATAAAGATAGTGATCGTCACTACAATGACAACAAACTCGCGTTTGTGTTGTCTTATCAGCACTAGATTTATTTGTAGTCACAAATGCATGTGCTTGAGGTTGCGGGTTCGATTTATTTTGTTTCTTATTTTGCTGATAAGAATTTGCCCTGCTACCTTCATTAATTTTAGATTTAGACGAAACCTTTGTGCTGTTAGAGTTTACCATTTCTAGCATGTCAGCCCGGTTTCTAAGAAAAACAAGTAAATCATCGAGCTTGACCTTAGACTCTGTACCTCTACCTACATCACTCCGCTTTGAAACTATGACACCTTTTTCGGATTCCCACTCACGCTCTGTAACTGAATCAAGCTTTGAAACAATTAAATAAACTACTAAAGTGTCCCAAGAATCCGTAGGCTCACCAAGTGATTTAAGGGCTCGGAGATCCCTTAATGTTGAGTCGATAAGATTTCTAATTTGTGCAGGCGATTCTGATTGCAACGATTGAGTGGCAAACATGGACTTGACATGATTCTGTACGAGTAATCGATGGTTTTGAAACCTTTGTTCTAGCAAATCCCATGCATGAGCATAGTTGGATTCTGTAAACTCCAACGCACTAATAACTTGAGCAGCAGTAGCACTTAATGATGATTTAAGGTAATGAAACTTCTGTATCGGGCCTAAATCTGTTCTGTTATGAATCATGGTCACATATGAGTTTCTTAATTCTAACCATTTATCATAGGAACCGTCAAAGGCAGGTAAACTAATTTGTGGCAATTTGACTGAGATTTGTGACACAGAACTATTGACCTATTGAACCATGTGGTGTTTGTAAATAATCGCTTAATATGCCTTTCGCAGTAGCCATCAGAGAAAAA
This sequence comes from Eupithecia pulchellata, assembly GCA_963931895.1. Taxonomy (NCBI): domain Eukaryota; kingdom Metazoa; phylum Arthropoda; class Insecta; order Lepidoptera; family Geometridae; genus Eupithecia; species Eupithecia pulchellata. The sequence continues at coordinate 1,006,810 of OZ007551.1, read as the reverse complement.
TATTGAGTTTCAAAGGCTTCCCTATATTCCATTTGTGAAATGAGATCTGATTCATCATCTATTAATTGTTCTATTTCACTTTGGATATCATTAAAACTTTGAAAAATGGCAGCATTTGACTGTATACGTAGATCAAATTCTACTTTTTGACTAGCCATTTTGCTAGGATTGAGATCTTGTTCTAGCTGAATGTTTGTGATATGTTTTCCAAACAAAGTTAACCTACATTTGAGATTAGCTCGTTGCTTTTTTAGGGATGTAAGGCGGTTTGATAAAACATGTGGGACTTGTAAACGTGGGGACTTTGGCCTATCAACCTTACTGGGGTCCAAATCATCTTGATTCATTATGAATGTTAAAACTTACGGTTTCTCTGCGGTATAGGCGATGCAAGGCACAAGGTGACACGCACACGAAACGCACAAAGAGCTGAAAAACGAAACGAATATTAACGCAGACTGCAGCGAAGTGGGAGAGGAAGGATGGGTGAGATGAACCGACCGTTGTAGGCGCTCGCCGCTACTCCAGATCTCCTCCCGGACTCCACCAGCTTCCCGATCTCGAACCAGGAATGTGTGACCGCGTGGCCGCTCGACTCGGCAAGGGCAGGTTCTTCGTTATCCGGCTCGAAGGAGCAATTTTATGTACAGCCTAACTATCTGTTCCTATCTGGATGAGGAGTCAGGAGTACTTCAATGATTGCTTTATAAGTAAATTGATAAAAATGTTTTAATCGTATTCGTCAGACATTGTTACAACGCAGAAAATTTAGAACGAATGTATGAATGTATGAATGAATGCAAAGAAATTAGTAGCACAGATAAATTTGTAATGCACCATACAACTAATTGGCGTCGATCATAGAAGCAACGAGCCAAAACCACTAAGATGTAAACTGTATCATTTCCTACCGGTAGTTAACCTTGTGACCGTCTGTTTCAGGGCTATGGTCAACTGGTTTCTGGTTATTGATCTGCTTGGTTGCTGCTGCGTCTACATCCTGTTCATTGCCAAGAATGTCAAGCAAGTCGTCGATTTCTACGCAAGAGACTCTGAATGGCATGATGTCGATGTCCGTATCTACATGGTGTGTCTGCTGCCTCTTCTCATTGCAATGAATCTTATCAGGAACCTGAAGTATCTCGCACCATTTTCCATGATCGCTAATTTGCTGGTCGGCGTCGGAATCGGAATCACCTATTACTACTTGTTCCAAGACATGCCAAGTGTGAGCGCTAGAAGTTCGTTTGGCGGACTCGAGCGTTTGCCAACTTTCTTCGGAACTGCCATCTTTGCCCTGGAGGGTATCGGTGTCGTGATGCCTCTGGAGAACAACATGAAGACTCCCACTCACTTCATAGGCTGCCCTGGCGTGCTGAACTTTGGAATGTTCTTCGTGGTTTCACTTTACGCTTTCACAGGATTCTTTGGATACCTTCAATATGGAGATTTGACTGGGGATAGCATAACGTTGAACTTGCCGCAGAATGAACCGTAAGTACTTTTAATGGCCCTAAATAAGTATAACTACTAAAGTCTTGCGTCAAGTGATCTCTTAATTTTTACACAAACAATGTTGAAGTAAATTATTTTACTCATTATGATAGTACGCCAGAATAAAACGCCACATGAGCTAGATGAAAGATAAACATTGGCAAAGTTATGATGTAACATTCGAAGTCCGATATAGTTATACGAATACTTTCTTGATGTTGTCATGTGTGATACTTAAAAAAACACTTTTTATTTTACAGATTGGGACAGAGTGTAAAACTGATGATAGCCGTTGCCATTTTCTTCACATACAGTCTTCAATTCTACGTGCCAATGGAGATTATATGGAAAAACGTGCGCCACTGGTTCGGAACCAAGAAGAACATGGCTGAATACAGTATCAGAGTCGTTCTCGTCATCATGACCCTCGGCATTGCCATCGCCATCCCTAACCTGGGTCCATTTATCTCTCTGGTCGGCGCTGTGTGCCTATCATTCCTCGGTCTGATCTTTCCATCGGTTATTGAGACCGTAACCTTTTGGAACAAGCCAAACGGCCTCGGTCGCTTCAACTGGGTGCTTTGGAAAAACAGCTTTCTCATCTGTTTTGGCATCCTTGGCTTCCTGACTGGCTCCTATGTCAGCATCCTCGATATCATTAAGGGCGAAGGCGAAGTACACCCCGTCGATCTGCTTGCCAACGTCACGTCTACACCCCTTCCTGGTTTATAAGATACTAGCGGCCTGCCCTGGCTTTACACTAAATATTGTATTAAAACAAATTTTTAAATACACATGTCATACTCGTAACACACTCTTTTGTTGGCGTCGTGGGTTACTACAAAAGATAACTTTAGAAATAGGTACAAAGTAAGTTGTTTTTAGGGTTTTGTCATCGGTTGCAAAACCCTTATGAAATCGCTTTGGGTCTGTTTTGTGTTTTGAATCCTTAATATCTCAGAAACTACTGCAGCTATTGACTTGAAATTTGAAATAATAATACATTTTGTGCGCCCGCACATAGTTATAGAAAAATAAATGAAAATAAATGAAAAATCAAAATGAAGATTTTCCATACAAATTTTGAAATCAAAATTTTAAATGGAACGTACAAAGTCAAAAGTGGTATCAAATGAAAGGTACACGTTTGTAGATTTCAAAATAGTTTTTGAAATTTTGGTAGGTTTTATACTTTTTAAAATATTTTGAAAAAGGTTAAAAAAATGACCGTTCCCCCCCCTCTATCTCCGAAGATTGCAGAGCGATCGACGTGATATGTACCAAGTGTTTGTAGATATGGATCTATATTTTACAGGAAAAATATAGAGAAGTCTGTAAAAATAACAGTTTTTGAAATATGGTCAAAAAAGGGCGGGAAAAATTTCTGAAGGGCTGACTACCCCACCGAGTTGGGTATCAAATGAAAGGTATTGGCTTGTACATTCCAATACAGTTTTTGAAATTTCGACAGATTTTACACTTTTTGATATATTTTGAAAAAGGTCGAAAAATTGACCGGTACCCCCCCCTTATCTCTGAAGATTGCAGAGCGATCGATGTGATATGTACCAAGTGTTTTTAGATATCGATCTATATTTTACAGGAAAAATATAAAGATGTCTGTAAAAATAATACTTTTTGAAATAAGGTCAAAAAAGGGCGGGAAAATTTTCTAAAGGGGTGACTACCCCACCGAGTTGGGTATCAAATGAAAGGTATTAGTTTGTACATTTCAATACAGTTTTTGAAATTTCGATAAGTTTTATACTTTTCGAAATATTTTGAAAAAGGTCAAAAAATTTACCATTCCCCCCCCCTTATCTCCGAAGATTGCAGAGTGATTGATGTAAAATGTACTAAGCGTTTGTAGATATAGATCTATATTTTACAGGAAAAATATAGAGAAGTCTGTAAATATAATACTTTTTGAAATATGGTCAAAAAACTAATTTTCATACAATGGGGGCTATTTCATTGAGAGTAATATCAAATCAAAGGTATGGATTTCGACAATTCAAAACAGGTTTTGAAAATCGTCTAAGTTTCATACTTAGTGAAATAGGTTGAAAAAAGCCGAAAAAAAATTGTAGGTACCAACCCTTAGATTAGTGGGTACTAATCTTTGTAGTAGGTAACTGTAATAGGAGTTCCACAGTGCAGCAAAACCGTTGTTCTCAAAATTTTTGAGAAGAGATAGGTATGTATCCTAGATAATCCACACAGTATCATTTAACCCACAAGCTAAGCAAAGCTTGTGTTATTGGTATTACTACGATAGCTGTTATACTTAATAAAGTATAAGTATCACATTAGATGATTTATTTTTGTGTACTGAAAAGGACTAGAACACCCGAACAAATAATCTGAAGATCCTACAAATATTAGTCCCGAGGCAGGAATCAAACCTCCACCTCCTGCGTTGTAAGCCCACCGCGCCAAGAGGTTGTCATATACGTACCTACCTAAACGACAAAAGTTCAAAACCCTCGGCGCGCGAGTTACACTCGCACTTGTCGTACTTGTTTTCAGTGTGACCAAGGGAAATCTGGAACGTGAGAGTTATGCAAATTTATTTTTATTTAACGTAACTTCCTTTTATGAATTTTCGGTATCTCTGACGGTTTTAGACTTCCCTTGGTAGCCCTAAAAATAACTTCACCTATATAATATAAAATATCTTTTAGCGGAAATTATTCACTAGCAGATTATTTATTAGAGCCGACCTCCCGCACCCCAGAGACGCCTACATTGCTTGATGCTGCCTAGCTAGCGTTACTACCAGTTAAAATATTTAACTTTAAAAAAGTATTTTTTTGTTACATTAGGTACTGCAAAAGTTACATATATGTATGGAATCGCGCAATTTTTTGAAGATATTGATATGTTCTATAAAATTGTACCGCATCACTTCACTCCATTGTTAATATATAATTTCCGCAGCGCACGCGATATAACGATTTTTTGGTATTATTCAATCCAAATAAACAATAAAATCTTTCCTCCTTTTAATATTATTAAAGATAAGACTCGTATACCTATATTACCTATAGGATAAACTAGTTATAAGTATTTTCTTTTATCATTTTTATACTGAATTTAGACAACATTTGAGTTCTGTATTGCGCTCAAACGTTCACTCGAGAATAATTCTCGAAATACAAAAAAATATAAAAAAATCTTTACACAATTATTGTGTAAAGATTTTTAAAATTGAAATATTTTGTATGCAGATAAAAAAACATTTTCAAGCCGCAAATTATTCATTTTGACCTGGTTGTGTTTATTTTATTTCAAACATTACTTAGATTAAAAGTGTCTTTGTTGTAGAATATAGATTTTTCTAGTGCATTATTGAAATGTGATACATTTTAGTTTTAATTACAATCATTTACAATCATTGGAGTAAATAAAATATTGGAAGTTGACGCCATGTTTAGTAGTATTCGATGTTGATAACATGAAGTAACTACTTACTACAGACACGGCATGAAATAGGAAGGTATCTTAGTGGCGTACTTTGGTAAGTAAGCAAAAAGAGTACCTCAGTAAGATAACTTCCTCCCTTTAGAATATAAGATCTGGAATAATATAGTCAGGACTGGCACAGGACAGGCATATGGCAATAATATAGTCAGGACTGGCACAGGACAGGCATATGGCAATAATATAGTCAGGACTGGCACAGGACAGGCATATGGCAATAATATAGTCAGGACTGGCACAGGACAGGCATATGGCAATAATATAGTCAGGACTGGCACAGGACAGGCATATGGCAATAATATAGTCAGGACTGGCACAGGACAGGCATATGGCAATAATATAGTCAGGACTGGCACAGGACAGGCATATGGCAATAATATAGTCAGGACTGGTACAGGACAGGCATATGGCAATTCCATACTAAAAATCAGCTTGAGTAGTGATATTCTTAACGAGCTTTTAAATAGTGTTAAACAAAGCATTTAAATTTGAGATACCTGTTTGTATCTAATTGTTTTATACAAAAAATCTATAGGGTATGAAATTTATTTGTCCTACTTTTACGAAATATTGCATAATTATGCAGAAAAATGTCTTTATTTTCGTAATATATTATTTTGGGTTTTGAATTAGAATTTATGGATTAAAATTTTTGGAGACCAACTTTGATGCCACGATTTTAGATGTTTTTGAGTGTTATTTAAGGGATATATCTCGCTGTCGGGTGTTCTGCAAGCGCGCAAGTTCCTTGTATAATAAGTTGAATAATTTATTGTGTACCTACCTACTAACTGACAATTTGCTTGTGGTAGTAATTCAATAATCTCGGTGTTTTTGCCGGTTTTGTGGATTATAGTATCTTAACTAGAATACCTAAGCATAAAGTGAGTGTAATTGATGGCAGCGTTTCACTGTGAAAGAGTAGGTACAAATCTTATGTTTCCTAATTCTGTCTTATGTTATGTATGTACATATGAGACACACTCACTCCGCTCCGCTCACAGTGGAAGGCTGACTTACGGCTGCCTTTCGGCCCGAGAAGTGTGAGGAAACGGAAGTTATGAATATTCACAGTATTGCATAAAACTAACTCTTCTCTTGGTTTTATTATTAAATCACGTAAAGTTTAGTAGATTTAATTTCGCCTCACCAGTCCTCGCGCATCTCTGGATTCTTAGAAGTCAGTCAGGCTTAGGTATCATACTGTGCACCACGCTTTGCCAAATGATGAAGCCACGAAGTATGAACATCAACAACTTCGTAAAGCGATTGTTCGACTGTAATTTTTATAAAAATGAAAGATTGTGATAAATTCATTGGTGCAATTAGCCTACAGTTTTATTATTGTTTGGCAAATCATTGTACGCCTAGCTTGTTGGGTGTGTCCGGCAAGTAAAATAATCACGTAGGTTAGTGCTACCCAGAGCTTACTCGGGTACAACATAGTGATCTTTGTTCTGTAATGAACTAAAAAATATTATAGTTCAAACAACAAACAACCTACATACAATCGAACACAATATTTCAGTCAATTTGGAGTGTCTACGTAATTATATAAAATATAACCATTGTTTTGCAATACCTTAAAGGTGATTCCTTTTTGTAACAATAGAATTCGTAGATCAATAGAACGAGCAGGCACGTCGTGTAGTGCCTACATACCTTATTGGTGGTTGTTTTGTTACAGTATTAAATAGAGTAAGGACTAAACACCGGCTTTTATTTACCTTTGTATGTATTATAAGCATCATCATCATCATCACTTAATTTTTTTTATTTCGTAGCTCGCTATGTCTGCACTTCCTCGACTCTACAAGTGTCCATGTCCATAGAGTCTAACTTTGCAACTTTACAGGCTACATAATATACCTATCAATAATAATTTATTTTTTAATTGTACCATTAGATACCTACGACCTGAAAAAAATATCAAAAATCAAAAAGTTAAGAAATCAGAAACTTTTATGGCAATTTCGAACCCGCAACCTTCTACGTTGCAGGCGGACCTACGCCCACCGCGCCACAGAGGTCGTCAAAAGAAGTGTAACTTCAAAAAACAATCAAATAAAATTTTAGGGGCGAGATTAAATACTACCTACTACTTACATAAATAAATTATTTTAAAAATACTTACTGGGGCTAGATTGATAGATATCAATGTGAAAATATTTACATTCACAAAGAAACATACAATTACGTTGTGCATTTACTATACGTAAATCAAATTTAAATACACACGGTTGTACATTGGACGTTTTACAGGTCCAAATTTCTTGCTTATTTCACCACTAACTTTTAATTATTATTTTCTCCATACACAAGCACCTGTTAGCACGGACACTTTGAGAAATGATCGCCAGAATGTCAGTCTTGCTAACACAAAAAAAAACAAAATTAATTCAGTTTCGTTTTACGAAGAAAACTTAAAAATAGAATAAATTTTGAGTAATCATCAAGGTCACAATGACGACGCCTCGTTTTACCGGTAGGTACCTATAATTATTTTCTCTACGCTAAGAGAAGAATCAAGCTAGTTTTAACTATGGATATCGATATTTAACCTTCAGCATTACATGGAAATGGCATTTTTGAACAATTGTAGGTCGATTATATGTATATAAAAAGATAAAACTTATAAAGACGAGAAAATTTAATTCCGACGAAGTACCTAGAGCGTAGCCTGTTCTCGACATTTTACAGAAAAAACATTTCAAAAAACATATTAGTTGGTTACCCGTTGCTTACTAATTGCCTAAATATTTTTTACTCGTTTTAGGCTTATGAAGCAACTACTTCCGAGTTAGGATCCTCAAATTCAAAGAAATTAATTCCTGGTACCTTGCCGTCGTTGTATTCAGCCCGTCGTTGTATTCAGCCCGTCGTTGTATTCAGCCCGTCGTTGTATTCAGCCTGCTCTCCAAAGGAAAGCAAAAGAAAATTGACTACTGACTGTCCAATAAGAAACAAAGCTTGATTCGCCAGTTGAAAAACTACCTTGCCTTGCAATAAAATCATAATATATGCCAAAACCACAAATAAATAAGAAAATAATTAAATACTCTAACACGTAGCAAATTTTTACAAAGCTACGAAATAATTAATTTGCCTGTTTACCGTTTACATCTAAGTAAGAACTTATATGTAAGAACCTAAGAACATAGGTGAGTGCAAAATGTACGTAGGATATGTACATACCTACAACGCTTAAATGACCTAGGTACCTATTCTTACAGAAGTTAGGTAATAATAACAAGAAAAATGGAATCGCAAAATAAAGCAGTGTTGTAGATACCCACTACCCAAATATCAAAATTGATCCTATAACAGTAACTGTCACCAAGACTACATTTCAACACTCCAAAAAACATTCTAGTAGTACCTCTATACTACAAGGCTGGATTTGGGCGCATTTATTGGCGCACAAGTTCTTGTTATGCTCCTGCAATGAGCTTACAGCATGCTAAGAAGTCTAATTACTGTCTTGCGCTAGTATTTGGAGGGACCGAAACTCCTGTAATTGCCTTATAGAAGAATACTACTGGTATCAGTATTCCTGTTGTTATCTACTTCTAGTTCGTTTCAAGTGTAATTGTGCTAATAAGTAACGTTCTTTGTTTTTAGATAATTGTAACACATTTTACAAGCCCCTTTTTTGGTGTTAATATATTTGCAGTGTTTAATAAACACTAATTTATTTTAGTCATTATTTTCTTAGATAATATTTGAATGAAAAATGCTTATCTAAAATTAAGTACGAATTTTTATGTGGCAAATCTATATGTGTAAGTGTACAGTGTTTGGGCTATTTTTTTTACATAAATTGAATGTCAAACCTGTTAGTGTAAAAATATTATCAAGCACTTCATAATTGTTTTTTGATCATTCGCCTTCACAGAGCAACACGGGCCCCCGGCGATGTTCGCCTTGTTTCAAAAATTGCTCTTTATCATGTCATTTATAAGACTGTAGGTAATAGGTAAAACTACGCTAGATTTACTCTTAGTTAAGATTACCTAACCACCATGTTGAATCATATTAGAGTTCCTCGATTAATATTTGAAACCCTGCAATAGCTAAACGCTTTTTAACGTAAATATGTGTACGTGTAACTTATAGTTATGTAAGTATGATTATGACTTAATGAGAGAGATTGTTTGGTACAAAAAAATTAAGATTAAAACCAGGATAATGATCTGTTTTATTTCACAACGTAGGTATGCAATAAGGGTAATAAGGATACCACATTCGGAATGTACGGAACCTTCTAATAAATTGCTGGTTTCTGCTTTTTCAGAACTTGCTTCAGACGATCGCTTTTGCGTTACCAATTCTGCGTGTCTTTTATTTACAGTTCTTCAGTAACCTCCATTTTGTTTAAAACGCTTCTAATCTATGATAAATAATAATTTACAGTACTTATCTCAAATCGAGCGACTTGTAAAACTGATAAACAGCTTTCATAGTATTAGCCGAGCGCTTTAAAAGATTATTTACTCTCACAAAAATCTTCTACGCGTCTTTATTAAGACTACATCGCCTCATACCTTTAATGATCTCAGCTAAATATATTATAAAATCTGGGAATCTTACATGGTGCTATTATAAAACTTAATTGCTGCTTATTTGTAATGGTCTCGGACAAGTATTTTATAAATCCTGGAATTCTTACACAATGCTTTTATAAGACTATAATTTTCGTAGGACTATTTAGACTTTGTCAATACACATAGAGATTATATCGACGGCAGAAAGCGGAAATGTCGTATCTCAAAAATTGACCTAAATGACTTATAACTTTATTGTTCATAAGCAAAAAAAGCCGCGTCGAATGGTCTATGTCTCGTCCTTCTACGTTGAAAATATTTTATTATACGCCCTTGATTTTTTCCTAGTTTTTATACTACTCACACAACTAATTGCTGTAACTAAAGAAAAAATCGCAACTTTTAAAACTAAAATAGATACGACAATACGTCCCGTATACAAAATAGTTACGACATTATTTTTCTATTACGGACATTGATTTAAAAGAGATACAGCATTTCAGCCGCCTCAAAATTGTACGTACTCAGGACTGGTGTATGTTGATCGAACAGTTACTACATATCAAACATTTCATATAATAGCGCAAATCTTACTTACAACATAGGAATAGAGTATTATTTTGTGTAAAGTTATCATTTACGCTATTCTAGCCTGACACAATCCCTTCTCCCACCCCAACGTTTTCCTTGAGTACGACAATCTAACCGCGCGGCAGGAATGCGTAAGCGCTGAATAATAGAAAACGTATTTGTTATTGACTATAATATCTTTGAAAAAGTTTATTTACGTGCTGGTTTCGTATTTAAAAATAAAACAAAACCTCAAGAGTTTAGTTGAGTACTATTAAAATTTAACCTAAGTATTTTTAGTTAAATGAGGCTTCATTGAAAGTTTGTTTATTTTAGCATACTAGGTACCTACTCTGGTATAAATGCTAGGCTAGTAAATAAAGTCAAATTACCTACGGTGACATCTCAGTGACAATGCAATATTATGGTAACAACGAGCTGATCTGATGATGGAATCAGGGTCTGTTCATCAGGACTCCTCAGAAAATTACAATAGATCATCCGTGTTTGGGCTCCTCTTCTCGCGGGTGTCGTAAGAGGCGACCGGGATATCCACCGGGGAGCGGGCAGCAGCGCATTTCGTAGTACAAGTCTACCACTAAAGTGCGATCCCGAACCCGCATGCCCAGCGTGAGGATTATGGGCATTACCTCCCATGAGATAAAAGCCTTTAAGCGCTTATCAGGGGGAGGCCTGCGTCCAGCAGTGGACCGTTATAGGCTGTTGAGGTGAGGTGAGGTGAGCTGATCTGATGATAAAGTCAGAGTCTGTTGAGTACAACTCCTCAGCAAATTACAGTAGATCATCCGTTTTCGGGCTCATTTGAATTAGCTCATCTTTACCCAGTGAAAGCTTGTATTGAAAAGTATTTTTTCAACACAAAACTTATTAGTATCTGCAAACATTAGGTAAAGAAAGTGAGTGATGTTTTGATAACTTACTCTAAGATAAGACTAGTTCTAAAGTAGTTATTTGATAGGTGGACGCGGAGAAAATTCATATGAATTATACATTCCCGGTCATACATACATGCCAGTTGATAGCATGCATGCTACCATAGAGCGAGCTGTGAAGAAAACAACCATATGGGCACTTTCTCAATGGCCTACTGTTGTGGAACTGGCACGCAAAAAACCAACTCCGTAACGAGTGTCTACACTGTGAGCAAAATTTTAAAAATATTTAAAAATTCCAAGTTATGCATTGCAACATTTAAAAAGACAAACCCCGATATTATGTTCATAAAAAATTATATGCTCTCAGATGCTGAGACTACTTCAGTGCCCTTGCGTGGTTTGAACAATACTCAACCAAAGATTAATTTGTATTTAACTAAACTCCCTGTTTCAATACAAAAATATAACGACCTGAAAAAGTTAGTCGACAAACAAATAATTCCTAAATGATACTCGCATGAATATTAAAATTTGCAATTGAATCATGACAAAAAAAAAAGATACTCTGGCTGAACCTTAAGAAGACTGAAGTACCTACCTATAGCAGACTGATTAATAAAACCAATGAAGAAGAGAAAATAAAGCAGACAACCCCGAATACTCAAACGCATATCAGATTTAAGAACGTCTCAAGTCGCGATTTTCCGACAGTTTTCAATGAAAATTTGTCAAAAATTCTTCGCATAAGACGTGCTTACCTATATCTGAGTTGAGTTTGAGTATTCGGGCGTGATTGTTGAAACTAATTATGAAGAGAAAGTCTATACTTCCTCTTCATAGTCAGTCTGCTATGATTATTATTCAATTCAGTATTTTTGATTATCATTCTAAAAGAGGAACAGCTTTAAGCAACTCTTTTGTGTCATTACATTCTGAAAAGTACAATAAAAGCATTAAGTAAAAGATACAGTATTTTATTTTATAACATCTATAATTCAGACTGTACTTAAACCATTTTATTTTTATAAACTAATTTCATTAAAATCTCATACAGCAAAATGTCCATGCTTCGTATAGTTCATATCTCGACATTAGAGCCATTGGGTCGGATATTCAATTTTTGGAAAATCCACTTTTTAAGCGAGTTCTGTACAATTTTTTTTTCTCTTTCTTTCTGTCTAAGCGATGTATCTCTGTCCCTTTTACAAAAGAATTTCAATAACGCAAAAATGGTCGCACATCCATAGTACCCTAGAACCATATGCTCTGAATTTAATTTAAGCCATTATGGTCGAAAAATATTGATACTTTTCTCTATTTTTACGGTCGTACGTAACAATCAATCCTAAAAGAATATTGATTTTCAAGTCTCATTTTAACAACCTATCCTTTGGCATTAAAATTATTGGATTCTGTGAAGTCGATTTTAAACATCCGGCGTAATGGCTCGGAACACTCGTAATAAGATCCGTCGAGACAAAGATAGCACTATTTTTGTCAGCGCATCAGAGTGAGTCAAAACATAAACATACGACGACCACGTGCTTGCTCAGTCAGCCAGCCACTCGCGCGTCTGTCAGTGATTTCGTTACCGGCTTTTGTTTTGTTGATAATATTTGATAATATTATAAGTTGGTGTGATGTGTTTAAAACAAGGTTTGAAATGAATAACCGCACGAGGAAGATACTAGATAACTTGAAAACAAGAGAACACTCTGTTGAAGGTAAATATTAAGTAATTTGTTTAAGATAACCTAAAAATGTATGTAATTCGCTTTGAATAAACAATATAATCATGTTATCTATCATGTAATAATCATATTTTCATTGTCTTTAGATGAAAATATATTTATGCCCAATGAAAGACGACCATCCGTACCTCATCTCGGAGAATTTCATATGGAAAGAAGACTATCAGTGGCTCATCTTGGAGAAGGTAAAATATCAATGCACTTAATTTTTGACTAAAAGGTTTTGTATTTAAAACTAAACAAAAGAGCCGATTTCTATGCTTTATTTTTACAAAATCTGAACATTCCGTGCGTTGACTACGTTTTATGTACCTAATTCGGTTCAACTTTTTGACAAAATTGATTTTTATTACTCTGCAGCAGAGCTGGTAAGCTTTGGGGCTAGATAATGCTGTGTGAATTGTCTAGCATTATTTATTTTACTTACGTATCATTCCCTTACATAACCCTTATAGTTTTGCCGTCTGTTGTGTCTTAAATTTGTACCCATAACATAGCATGATAATGTTCATTTTAAAGAAGTATTATTTTTTAGGTACATCATCATTACCAGAAATTCTTGAAAATAGTGACGATAGTGTGGCTGATAAAGATTACTGTCCTAGTTCGTCCTCGTCAGATTCCGAAACCGATTATAAAAGGAGAAGAGATGAAGTGAAACGTGTTTTATTCAACGAAAATAACGATCTTAGCCCGCAAGTCGAAATCAATCAGTTTGAACTGTTAGAGGAACCAACAGCTGAAAATCCAGTTCAAATTAGACCATTGAATAATGAAAATAACGATCTTATCACGGTTGAAGACCTTACTGGTGCCCCGCAAGTAGAAACCAATGGATTTGAACTGTTAGAGGAACCAACAGCTGCATATCCAGGTCAAATTGGACCATTGAATAATGAAGTTCCTGAACAATTTCAAAGCCCTCTAAATATCACTCGACCAACAGCTGAATCGTCCACAAAAAAGGCTCCTAAAAAAAGAAAAAGGAACACTGAAAAATGGCAAAAAAATGTAGCGAAGAAAGCAAGATTACAAGGAAGTCATATGTATCGAAAGTAGCTAAGAAAAAAAAAGATGTTGAAGCCCGGTCCCTTAAACCATCTTGTACATGCCGAGCAAAATGCTATGAAAAGCTAAGTAATGAGGTTAGACAGTCAATATTTGATAATTTTTGGTCTGAATGTAATAACTGGGAGCAAAGAAGGCAGTATGTTGCAGACAGAGTAACCAAAACGATAAAATTAAGGACAAGAGTAAACAGTTCCTTTGAAGTTGATAAAAGGAAGTTCAACTATAACTACAGCCTGAAAGTTAACGATAATACAATAAATGTGTGCAAAGTTATGTTTCTAAACACACTTTCCATTGGCGAAAAGTATGTGAAGATTACTGTTAACAAAAAGAATGAAAGCGGTATGACAGAAAATGATAGGAGAGGAAGACATGTACCTACCTACTAACAAAACCAATCCTGTGGTTGTTGAATCCGTAAAAGACCACATATCTTCGTATCCCAGTTATGAAAGCCATTACACCAGAGAAAAAAGTAAACGACGATTTCTTGGACCCGATTATGTACAAACAGTATAAAGAAAAGATGGAAAACAAAAATGAGAATGAATACGCAAAAGAATGGCTTTATAGAGAAAATTTTAACACGAGGTTCAATCTTTCTTTCAAACTCCCTGATGTAGATACTTGTGACGATTGCGATAAGTACAAAATATTAATAAAAGATGCACAGGATGAGGCCAAGAAAAATGAGATCATGAAAGACAGAGACGCTCATTTAAAGAAAGCTGAACAACGTTACTCTCTAAAAGCAGAAGATAAGACGAAATCTTACAGTGATATAACGAAAAGAACCCTGCTCTTAGATTTGCAAAAGTGTTTACCTACACCGAGCCTCACGAACACTCAATCGTTTTATCTAAGGAAGTTATGGACGCTTAATCTCGTTATAAATGATGCTACAACCAAAACTACAGAAAATTTTGTTTGGTCAGAAAATGTGGCGGGGAAATCGCTTCCTGCATTTTGCTATGGTGCCAAAAACACCTAACAGACAACACAATACAAGAAATAACTGTCTGGACAGACAACTGTGCCGGTCAAAACAGGAATAATATAGTAGTAGCATGCTACCTAATGGTGATGTCTATTTACCCCCATATTAAGTACATTAATCACAAATTCCTTCTAAAAGGCCATACACACATGGAGGTAGACCATATCCACTCGATGAAAAAAGAAGCGTCTTGTGTCTATGGAAATTATAATCCCTCATGACTGGGCCCAATTTATAAAAACATGTGCTGGCCGCCGCCCATTCAATGTGAATGAAATGGATGTCAATTCATTTAAAGATTTCACGGATTTATACAAGAAAACGGGGCCATTTCTTCAACGATAGAAGAATGTAAAAGGAAACGATTTTAAAATATCCGAAAGCGTTTGGTGGCAGTTCCGCAAAGACAAACCGGGATCATTGTTCTATAAAACCGATTTCGATCAAGAAGACTTTGAAGAAGTGGTTATGAAGAGGAATTTAAAAAAGTCTAATGCACCCATTCCGAACGAGTTACCCAACGTACGTCACACTGAAAAACCCATCTCATCCGCAAAATATCGGGATTTACAAACATTAACTACTTGGATACCAGAGCAGTTTCACAGCTACTACAAAAACTTAACACACCAAGAAGGTGTATGCGATGCCCCAGAGCATACCGATGAGACAAGAGAAATAATTTAATAATGTATCCAATAAGATAATTTTATTATAAGGTTTTTAATTAGTTATAGAGTAATAATGAGTGTTTAATTAACGGTTAGAAAAAAACTGTTTTATAATTTTTGGTTAGAGGAATCGTTTTTATTTTTGTAATAAGAGAGAAGAATAAATGATTCACAGTTCCTAATAGTAAATAAAGGTAAATGCTATGCTGATTATGAGACTGATTTAAGTTTTTTATTAAAAGAAATTGCTATGAGATCACTAGTCTATTTATTATACTAACATAAAAAGCAATAAGTACCTACCTAGTGTTGAGCAGTACAAAATATGTTAAAAAAGTTACGCAAAAAGACTTATTTAACAATAGGCCCTGGTCTAATTTAATATGTTTAGAGCTAGAGTGTCTGATGTCAGGCGTTGTTTAGGGTTTATGTTCAACGTCACGATCTATTACTCATTTTTTTTCGAGTAAAATAGTACTATATTGATGTGAGGCTAATTCATCAAAAATTATTTAGAGGAAATAATGTCAGATATGTACACCCGCGTAGGAATTTGACATCCGAACGAATTTTTTCCCGTACCATAAGATCGGTTAATGATATATGCCGTGCATTTTTTTAAACATCATACATAAATTTAAGAGCCATTAAGTCAGATGTGCACATCAGACCGCTAATTTTTTATGGCCAATTGCACATTTTCTGAACCAAGCGGTCTGATAACAACATAAGAAGTCGATAGGTGCAAGATTTTTTAGAGGCATATGGTATGTTGTTAATATGTGAACATTTGATTGCACATGACCGTAAAAAATGAGTCTGATGTGACTACCCTCAGACAGAAAATCTATAATTTCTCTGGGTCTATTATAGAAATAGACTAAACAAGTTATACGCTCGAATTCTAAATATATGAGTTTATATATTTGTAGCTTTGTACTCGGATAGAAGAAAAAACATTGAACAAAATATTGTTTTGAAAGTTTCATTTCGTTCTCCTGAAAAGTCGCAAAAACGGATATGAGACCAAATGGTTCTAATGTCGAGATATTTGAGATACAGCAGATCCGTAGCATGAAAATGTGTATCAATCTCAAGTGGTCATACATTTCACCTTGGGATACAGCATTTCCGCTGCTCGATTATGAAACATCAATTGCTGTAACTAGTAAAAAAACAATGAAACAGTAACTCTATGACATTCTCATGTACTGTATCAAATAAAGTTTGGATTGATACAAATATGTTCCAAATTTCAACTATCTATCTTTATTAGATTATGAGTTATGAATTTTTTAAATAGTTTTTTGGCTCTGGTGTAAAGTTGGGTATTTTGAGATACGACAAAATCGCTTTCTTCCGTCGATATAATAATAATAATAATAATAATAATAATAATAATAATAATAATAATAATAATAATAATAATAATAATAATAATAATAATAATAATAATAATAATAATAATAATAATAATAATAATAATAATAATAATAATAATAATAATAATAATAATAATAATAATAATAATAATAATAATAATAATAATAATAATAATAATAATAATAATAATAATAATAATAATAATAATAATAATAATAATAATAATAATAATAATAATAATAATAATAATAATAATAATAATAATAATAATAATAATAATAATAATAATAATAATAATCGTTTATTTCAGACAAGGTCCATATAACTATAGGTACAGTCCGTTTTTAATTACTAATTACAATTAAGTAACAATGGAAAAAAGACAATAAAAATAAAAAATAAGAACCTACTTTAGGTATAGCTACTAACAAATATCTAGGTGGCTAGTTCCACCCATCGTTTATAAGTATATGTCTTGTAATTATCCTATAATATAGTCTAGTAGTAAACTACAAGGCAGTTATATTAGTAAATTTGCTCTGGAGAGTAAAAATGCTTGCGCAGTGCTATTATAAGCAAAGGATACTTGAGAAATAAGCCATTAAACTACTAGACCGTCACTGGAAGCTTTTATATGAGAAAGCACATCCGTTTCCGTCGAATTTGACTAATTCTTACCAGTTTGCTTGCTAGTACATCCGGCTCCAGTGGCGCCACCTAGCGGCCGTGCGCCAATTTTGTCTTCGCAAAATGAACAGCGCCATTTTTTATCATTGGCGTTTCGTTTTCCGTCGAAGCAACTTGTGCGCAGCAGCTCTGGCTCTAGCTCTATTGCACTATACCTACAGTGATACTAAAAGTATATCGTAAAGTAATACGAAGAAAAACTGTAAGTTTTTGAATTTTTATTTTTAGTTGAAAATATCTTGAGATTTTTTATCGACCGTGTTCGTAAGGAATCTCTTTTGATATCAAATTTTTTTCCGTTATTTTAGAAAAATTTATCATTTTAATTTTGCAACTACTGTCCCGTTGCAGTACAAAGACCATCACACGATGTTCTGTGATTTTTGATGTAAACTTTACGATTTATAACGGCTAAGATTAAACGGATTTTCCGTTCGGATCTCTTACTTGAAGTAAGTACTGATCATTTAATTTAAATAATTTACCGGTTTGTGTTCGATGTTTTCGGTTTGCTAGTTCTCAAATAAGTCTATCAAGATTTATTTACTTAATTTACCAGACTGTGTTCGGTAAATTCTGTTTTGTGGGATCTCGGATTCTAAATTAGTACGTGATCTTTATTTTTTACCGGTTTAGGACCGGTAGGTAGTACTTCTAATAATTTTGGAAGAAAATCAAGGATGAGTTTGTATAAAAATTTTTTACTAATTGTATTTTAAAATTACAGTTTATAGCTGTTCATAAAAGAACCTGCTGTAGATGCAGCGGGCCCGAACGACGCTGCTGCTGCAACCGTCTCGCCGTTGTAAGGCGAAACACGCTGTACACAGCGCGTTGCAACGCGATCCAACAGTAAGCAAACTTGTCGAGGATATGGGTGAGCCCCTAAGTTTTATAAGTGGTTTATTTGCCCGACAACCGGGTCTGACGTACAATGTCTTGACAAAGCCAGCATTTTGCAACGCGCGATAATTTGTCGCAGAGGGTACCTACACAGAAAATCTGACCGTAGAACATAAACTTCTGCAACAAGGCAAGCGTTGATTTTAATTACTTGCTCGACTATTTGTAAAAAGATTACCTTCATAATCTTGCATCACAGTTAAGGTTCTAGTAAGCATTTACTCTCTTAAGTAAAAGTTTCAATTTAAGAATACCCGCATCAAAATATTTATTTGAAATGCAACTATTCACGGCACTTTTTGAAAAATCAATAAATCAAACAATACTACCTACTATTAGCTATTAAAAATTTATTCCAAATCTAACTTTTTGAAATATTTTCTAATTTTTTACTACATTTCAATTTAACTTGTTTATGAGCTTAATTTTAAGCGTAAAGTGATTGATTTGATTTTTGATTTTGCAAATGCTGGGTGGTAAACATTTTACCCTATGAAAACTTTTGGCCAGAAAAACTTGATCAAGTTTCTAGCAGCCCCTTACGGGGACTGAGTACCGTAAAGGGGGCACAGCTTACACACACCAGAAGAACCACAAGGTGCATTTTATAGGTATAATGCCTACGGTAAAATACCCTCGCAGGGTTGATAAAAAATTACAACCTACAGTGGTCAAACCTTATCAAGGTTCTAGCCGCCCCTCGCGGGGGCGGAACTTACGCACACCAGAAGAACCACAAGGTGCATTTTATAGGTATAATGCCTACAGTAAAATACCCTCGCGGGGTTGATAAAAAATTATAACCTCTACAGAGGTCAAACCTAATCAAGATTCTAGCCGCCCCTCGCGGGGGCGGAACTTACTCACACCAGAAGAACCACAAGGTGCATTTTATAGGTATAATGCCTATAGTAAAATACCCTCGCGGGGTTGATAAAATAATAACCTCTGCAGAGGTCAAACCTTATCAATCTAGCCGCCGCCCCTCGCGGGGGCAGAGCTTACGCACACTAAAAGAACCACAAGATGCATTTTATAGGTATAATACCTCTGTAAAATACCCTCGCGGGGTTGATAAAATAATAATCTCTACAGAGGTCAAACCTAATCAAGGTTATAGCCGCTCCTCGCGGGAGCAGAGCTTACGCACACCAGAAGAACCACAAGGTGCATTTTATAGGTATAATTCTTACAATAAAGTACCCTCACGGGGTTGATAAAATTATAATGCAGCACGCATAATAACCTCTTTAGAAGTCGGTTGGAAAGTGACTAATGTACCTAAGAAAAAGCGCTTGAAAACAGTGGGCTCCTTTCATGGCAAAGGCTCGCAACCCAGCCATATACATGGTCCAGGCTGCTCCAATGCTCCTGGACACTATGGGTAACCAAAAAAGGAACGGTCCAGGCTGCTCTTATGCTCCTGGACACTATGGGTAACCAAAAAAGGAACGGTCCAGGCTGCTCTTATGCTCCTAGACACTATGGGTAACCATAAAAGGAACCAATAAAACCAACACATTTCAAGCATACCTACATAGGTACCAGTTGTCATCACGGGCACATTCCTTTATGATCAGAATCAAAATATTTCAGATTCAGATTCAATAACTTTATTTCTTTAGGCTTACAAAATAAGCACTTAGACAAGTCAAATTTTATACAGTTAAATAAAATACAGTTTATTTAACTGTATAAATGTTATACAGTTATTATAAAAAAGAAATAAATATGTTATTGATTTCTCTTCACTTCAATTTTTTGTCCACTAGTGGAAGAAGTGAAAAAGAAACCACTAGTACATTCATATATAACTTATGTGTCTAATACAATGTTTGTTTTTGCCTATCTAAATCTAAGTTTAAAATGATTTAGATAATGTCAATAATTATTTAATACATATATGAAGCTAAGCACAACATTCAATTTCTTACATGCTATTGTCGGTGTGGAATGGAGCGACATCTGGCCAAGCATTATTATCGTTAACGTAATCATCTATCGAGTAAAATGCTTTCTTAATAAGATTTTGTTTTATGTATTGTTTAAATTTACGAATAGGGAGCTCAGTTGCTTCAGATGGAAGCTTATTATAGAAGCGCACGCAATTTCCCATAAATGACTTCGATACCTTATGTAATCTGTACGATGGTATAAGTAATTTGTTTTTGTTTCTGGTATTTCTAGCGTGAACATCACAGTTTTTCAAAAAGTTGTCTCTGTTTTTATGCGTATACATTAAATTTTCATAGATGTATTGTGATATTACTGTCAAGATATTTATTTCTTTAAATAATCAATCAATCTCAAAGAATCGCGTGGCTTTAATTTATAAATCGCACGGATCGCCCTTTTTTGAAGTACAAAGATAGTCTGTATGTCCGCCGCCTGTCCCCATAGCAAAATACTATAGGACATAATACTATGGAAGTAACTGAAATAAACTAGCCTAGCTGTATCTTCATCGGTAATATATCTTATTGTTCGAACTGCATAGGCTGCTGAACTAAGTCTGCCTGCGAGAGCATCAATTTGCGGTCTCCATTGCAGAGAGGAATCAATATGTAGCCCTAGGAAAATGGTAGAGTCTACAAGAGGAACTATCTCATCCCTTAGCGTAATTTTAGTAGGGAATTCTCTTACATTTGGTAACATGAATTTTATGCATTTGGTTTTTTTAGCATTGAGTAAAAGATTATTGGCGGTGAACCAATCTAGTATTTGTGAAAGAGAAGTATTTACATCGTCATAATTATATTTGTTTCTGTCAACTTTAAAAATCAACGAGGTATCATCAGCAAATAAGACTATATCACAAAAATCTTTCGCTAAATAAGGGAGATCATTTACATAGACTAAAAATAGAAATGGGCCTAATATTGATCCTTGCGGAACGCCTAATTCAATCTTTGAACCCCTAGATCTTTCTTTACCAATATCAACTTTTTGAACTCTATCAGATAAATATGATTGCATAAGGTCCAGTGCCTTGTTATTAATTCCATAGTGTTTCAACTTCATAATTAAAGTACCATGATCCACACAGTCAAAAGCTTTGGAAAGGTCACAAAATATACCAATAGCATTTTTTGCTTTATCCCAGGCATCGAATATATGTTTTAATAGAACTGTACCTGCATCTGTTGTCGATTTACCTTTGGTGAAGCCAAATTGATTTTTATGGAATAACCTATTAACGTTGAAGTGGCAGGTTAACTGAGTGAGAATTACTTTCTCAAAAATTTAACTGAATGCAGGTAGTATGGAAATTGGCCTGTAAATGGCCGGATCAGTGTGGCTACCAGATTTATAAAGAGGAACAAGTTTACTATATTTCATGAGATCAGGAAAATTCCTGCGTCGACGCAACTATTGAAAATAAAGGCCAAACAAGGAGCCACTTCCTTGATAATTGAACCTAATACCTCCGTTAAAATACCCCAGAGATCCTCTGTATTTTTGATATTAATTGATTTAAAAGTTTTTACTATATCATTAGCATTTACATGACTGAAGATAAAAACTTCATTACATTTAACAACAGATGATTCTAAAAATTCAACCGACAATGAAGGTGAGGAGTTTAGAGAATGGGTAACAACTTTAGGGATATCAGAAAAGAATGCATCAAAAGCATCGGCAATATCTTGTTCTTGTGTAAGAATTGAATTATTAATTTTTAACCTTATTTCTCTATTATGTAGCTTTGTTTTACCGGTTTCGTTATTTATTAATCTCCATGTTGCTTTTATTTTATTTGATGAGTTCACTATCTTTTTTCTTAAAAATAAGCATTTGGCTGTGTTACAGACTTTCTTAAATATTTTGGAGTAGTTGGTTACATACAGAAGAAACGCAGGATCATGTAACATAGATTTCCTATCACTATAAAGATTATATAGTCTATCCCTACTTCTATAAATGCCGGGAGTGGCCCAGTCAGTAAATCCGACCCTATCTCTCACAGAGCATGTTTTAAGTTTAAATACTTCATTGTGTTCTTTGCTTATAGCATTAAAAAGTTTGGTAAATATGTGATTAGGGTTATCAGAGCATGATATATTAGCTACGGCTAGTTCAACTTTGCTTTGAAAATTCTTAATACGGCTCTCTGTGATAGGCCTGTAGGTAAATTTTTCAACATTGTTACTCTCTTTCAAATTATAACTAAATTTAACACTCTGACCAAAGTGGTCTGATTTGAAATGAGTGATTACTGCTTTGTTGATTGGAGATTGACTGCAGTAAATATTATCTAAACAAGTGGCAGATGTTAGGGTTACCCTAGTAGGGTCATTAAAAAGATGTTGTAAGCTAAAGCATTTGAATAAATTGAGCAATCTATCGGCTAGGGGATTTGTTAAAATATCTATGTTAAAATCGCCACACACAATGAGATGTTTTCTACATGTAAATACTTTCAGCAAAACTTCTTCCATAGTACATTCAAAAGCTGCCTGATTTGCGTCAGGGGGGCGGTAAACACACACTACGATATGCCGCTCCAGTTCCACACAAGAAAGTTCTATAGTCCTTTCAATAGATAGTTTTACAATATCTTTCCTTTCTTTACATTTGAGACTATTTTTGGTTATAATTAGAGAGCCACCGCGTATAGCAGCTTTTCTTTTATAGAAACTTGCAAAACAATAGCTATTATAAAAGGGAAGTAATTGATTTTCCACAATCCAGTGCTCGGTTACGCACATAATATCTACATTTAAATAATTTAAAAATAATTCTAATTCTAGGACTTTGCTGGGTAAGCCTTGTATATTCTGATGGACTCTATGAAATGTTTTTTGCTTTCCCATTGTCGTTGAGGTTAGTTTAAATTTATATTTACTGACACAGTCTTCTTAATGCCCTCATTAGTATTACTACTAATTATAACTACAGGCTCGTCAGGTAACTGCGTTATACTATTTATAACGGGATCATAAATATTATATGCTAACAATTTAGCAATAATCATTTTACTGTGTTTGATTAGGTACATTGTATCCCTAGTCAAAAAAGTTTTACTAATAAAATTATTAGTGTCTAAGAATAATATATCATTATGACGACATGTCAGATTGTACATCAGCATGTTATTCTGGTACAAATTTGCATTTTCTTTTGATGTCAAGGTTTTAGCATATGGGAACGAGCAAAGTATAAGTTTCCCCAGTCCGTTCTGAACCTTTCCGAGGAGAACTTCTATAAGCCTAATTAGCTGTGACCGTTTTACACAACTTTCACCTAGTTGAACTATAAGCGTGGTCATATTATTTAGAGAGTCATCGTTTTGAATATATTCTGTTATTCTATTGATATTTGCATAGGGATAGCAATTATTAATGACATTTTGTGTCAGTAAGCCATTAAGTAACGGACCCATCCCAGCACCTAAATTATCTGAATATATAACAGTCTTCCGAGTATGCTGAGCTTGATCTACCAATTTAATCGGAGATGGTGCAGCTTGAACCGATGAACCCCCAGTGGATGCAATAGTTGCTGTAATATTGCTAGAGCCTCCACAGTGGGCCCCGAGCAAAGGTGATGGCGGCGCCGCCAGCAACGCGGCTGGTGACACCAGCGTTGACGGAGGCACCACTTCCACAGCATCATCTCTAATTAAAGAGTTACAATGTGTCAAAGTACTAGTCTCTAAATCTGTTTGAATGCAGTTATTCCGCACTTCAACATACATACTCTCATTATTGACAATATCCTGCATTCTCTTGTAGTGGTCACTGGCATCTTTTTGGGCTTGTTTATATTTACATGTAACATCATGAAGTCCCTTTCTAAACTAACTATTTTCTCAGCCATATAGTCTAAATCCTTAGAGTGGCGTCCTATTAAATTATAGCAGGAGTCCAATTCTGTTTGTAAGCTACATTTACATTTTTCTTTGCTCAATTTTGCATTGTTCAAAAGTTTTCTTTGTTTTCTAATTTTTTTCTCAGATTTCTTAATAAAGTTATTTAATTTTACATATTTTTTTATTTTATTGCTCCCTTTTAATAAAGGTCTTTGGCTTTGAGATGGTGTACAAAGATCAACATTTGACATGTTGAGATCAGTTGTCATTAGCTCTGATTGAAGATCTAAACTGCAAAAACTTGTTGCTGAAGGCAAAGGCTTATACTCTAACTTATCAAGTTTTATCCTACACTCCGAAAGCTCTTGCTGTAAGTCTTTGTTATGCTGCAACACCAGTTCATAAGATTCATGACAATTGTCCACAGAACGCAGGCACACATTCAAACGGTCCACTTCTGACACTGCGTCTTCATGGTGAGCATGGAGTTCAGCGAGTTGTTTCTTGAGAGATTTTATCCTGCCTAGGTTAGCCAGGAACTCAGCTTCGCTATCCTCCTGCTCTTGAAGCAGCCTGTCTCGGTCCTCGTTCACTTCCTTGAGCTGGGCTGTAGCAAGCTTCAGCTTGGCCTCCAGGTCACATGCCTTTCTTGTTTGAACCATCGTGTGAATCCCTGAAAAATAGCAGTATACAGTGAGTTTCAAGTAGAAGAATAAGTGAAGAAAAGGAAATATTAAGGTGGAAATTTAATTTTACAGAAGATGAGAGACTGGTTCCTTCAAGGTTACCCTTT
Source organism: Eupithecia pulchellata (assembly GCA_963931895.1). Classification (NCBI taxonomy): domain Eukaryota; kingdom Metazoa; phylum Arthropoda; class Insecta; order Lepidoptera; family Geometridae; genus Eupithecia; species Eupithecia pulchellata. Next base: position 981,755 of record OZ007551.1, on the reverse strand, counting down.
GTTAGGTTAGAAACCAAGTTAAGGTTTGATGGATCAAAAAGAACCCTGTAACCAGTGGTGAAAGAAACCCAGTAGAAATATGAATTAAAAGAATGAGTTAGATAAAATTATAAGTAGTGGTTGGGAAACAATGGAATGATAAAACAATTTGTTAAATGTTTTGCAGTTTACAGGGCCTATTAGTAGAACATACACTTACTAAATTGAATCTTATTGTACAAAAAAAAAAAATACTGGAAATGCTAATATGGGCAAGTGTAAAGAACTGTTATAGCAATAATGAAACCAAAAAGTAGCTACTATGATGGGAAACTAGTGATTTATAGAATAAAACACCTTGTAAAATTTTTGAACTTTCCTCGGCTTATTTATGTAGATGACATTTAATAAGTTTATACTTTAATTATATAAGGACAAGTAGAATGGAAGTGTTTGTACAAGGTACAAGAAAGGCATAAAATCAATAAAATTGCATTTATCTAATAGGTTTTTACCTAATTAAAACTATGTACATATGTAGTATTGTTTGTTGAGTGTCTTGGAAGTGTAAATATTGTGTGGGGCTAAATGTTTCGTTCATACAACTTAGCTTCCACAAATTGTCAAGCTAAGAGAGATAGAAACGAAGCCTGTGTGTGATTAGTGACGTGACTCACAAAGTGAGCAGTGTGCTGTATTGTCGCTGTGTTGTGTGTGGGGGGTTAATATAATAATTGGATAACAATACTCCCCAGGTTAAGATGATGTTACTCGAACTTTCCGCGTCCCAAGCTGTGACTTGAAATTCTCAAACGGCGACGTTTACCAACGATGGTTATCGTTGGATTAAATCAAGCGCCAGGTGTCATCATCCGTTGGTAGAACTGATTGTTTTGATCTTCCTCGGCAGGTATTGCTCGATGTATTGCTTGATTTTTTGAATTTTGTCAATTTTTGACTTCTTTGGGGCCGATGCGAAAACTTGTCCGTTACAATTGAAAATTTGTTTTTACACAGGTTTTTGTTGTATTTAGTCAATTATTTCACTTGTACGTTAGCACTAGGATATAATTTATTGAATTTAACACTTTTCTTGAGGATAATTCGACTATTTTGTAATATTTTACATAAATTAATTCGTAACAGCTGATTTATTTCTGTATTCAATTCGAATCAAATTTATTAATTTTTCTCTCACATAAGGTAAGTAACTTATTACTAGAATACATGCAAGCAATATTTCCTATTGCTGACATTGTGAGAGATGGTGCCTGCTTTAAGGTCACCAGAACCGTATATATAATACAGGTCGGAACGAATTGTGGGGGTGCCCCAAAAACGTACCTATATATCTACAATTTCCTGTAGTACAATGTATCAAAATGTCGATAAAATATAATAAATAGACCAATAACTCTGGACAGTCCACACGTAATCCAGGTTCAATTTAAGCAGAGCTGGGGTTATTGCACGAAGCCTGGGTCCAAGAACTTGGCAACCGCATCTCAGACCAAGAAAGAAATTATCTATTTGGGTATTTTGTGTAATAAATCATATATTATTATTGGAATAAAAGGCCTTAGTTTTATATAGAAAATTATTGGATTTTTGAATGGCTCATGTTTTGTCATTAAAGGGGCAGGCCTAATCGCCGACAGTTGATGATGTTACTAAATTTGTGATCTATAGTTTCGTGGCACCTAGGTACCCGGTTCTTTCTAAATTCATGAAGGTAGACTCAAAAGTGCATAACATTTCCCGACTGCTACATTATGCACCACCCACAAAATTTCTGGTAACAGATGCTTTGGATCAGACATGTTCATGAAGAGACAAACAAACCATGTTTCTGCCATGTGTGTAGCCACGATAAGACAAACTCCTCTACTGCAATCTAAAATAAATGTTAGCTATACTAGATTTTAGTATAATTATGCACTTCAAAGCCAGGCATATCATAACGTCTCACACGGTTCACAACTCATACAGTGTGACAATCATACTGCAGTAGTTCATGTGCTAATATAAAAGAGAGGCCTGAAATCATTACCGTTTACGAAAATAACGTATCAAATTTAAATTTAGTCGATCGAGCATCAAATTTAGCATAGAATATTTGAACACAAGTTCAACAATTATTACGACCACTTGTCTTGTGTCGTGTAGATACTCCCGAAGTGGCATCTACTGCCAGCATTATTGTGTATAGGTACAGTATTTAAAACGTAGGGAGCTCCGATGCCCTGTTCATAAAGATTGGTCTTAAACCGCGCATGCTGTTTAAATTACGAGTATGTAGTATGAGATCTAGATTCAGTTTAAAGTCGCATTCAGTGCTCCTTGCACTAACCCTTATGTTGACCATCATTTATCATTCGTAAAATGTTGATTTAAATGCATCAAACATACTGGATAAGGGAAAAAAGATTTTACTCGAGGACCTTGTAGCCCAAAGGCTGGTGGTTCCATTAGTGCTGAGAAAATTAAGGGTATACTCTGAAAGGCGAGAACATCATTCTCGCGGCTTGAAATATATGATGGTCTTAAAAATTATAATCATCAGCCTATAACTGTCCGCTGCTGGATCTCAAGGCCTCCCCTAATGAGCGCCATAGATGGCTTTATCGATCATTTGGGGGTTATTGCCCATAATCCCCACGCTGGGCACGTGGATTAGGGATCACAGTACAGTGGACTCCTGATCTGCATAGGGTGCTGCTGCCCGGCGTGTCTCCCTTAGTCGACTCTTACGACATTCATGGGAAGCGTTGGGGTGTTTAAATTCTATGCCTGCACCACACGGCAAGTTTTAAAATAATAGAACACTAAACTCATTATTTTTCTTTATTAAGATGTCGACTTATGAGATAATTTGGAAACGTTAATGGTCTAATGCTATTTACTAATGCACGTACAAAACCGTAAGGGTGCATAATTGGCCCTGTCGAGTTTATATATTTCCGGTTTATATGCATAAATGAACATGCAATAAACAAATCTGTTCTTTCAACCTTATTTAGCGCAGGCAATACTTCTTGTCATTGGGTTATCATGTTTTGGTAAAAATATTTTGAAGCGCTTGCTTTAAAACTTAAAGATCCAAACCAAACTTCATCTTTGGGTTGGGTTATAATATAAGTTAACCAGTTTTATTCAGAACATGAATACAAATTACATGTACAATATTTTTCAAGTATCTCGTATACCTACCGTGTTATTTACTCCTGCTCTGCTCAGGTAGACGCACTTTACGTTGCATAGTCATGGTAGTATTATTTTTGGCCTTGCCTAAGACGTGGTGGTTAACTTTTTCTAAACATTAACAACTATGATTTGATACGTGTCAGTAAATGAACTATAGGTACTAGTAACATCAGATAAACATTACATTCCAAGGTTTAAGTCGCAACTGTTACAAAAAGAGTACATAATGATTAGTAATTAACGGGTATTTATCGCGTTTCTTCTTCCTCCTTTCTTCTTCTTCTTTTCTCGACGTTTCAACAGGTTTGCACTCTGTCGTGGTCACGAGATGACTGGAGTATTGGAGGTGCCGCCGCCTTTTATATACTAGCGTTACTCACACGTACACACACTCGGACGACACACTACACTAACAGTGTCCGTGACGCGCTGAGAAGCCGGTCTGCGACGAGTGCACTTAGCTAACACTGGATTCCATGAGGCAGAGAGTCTGAAACCGTCTTCACGATTGAAATTAGGATATTTCTTAATTTCAATCGCTTCCCGAACCATTCTCTTGTAATAATGCCTTTCATTACAGATGACTTGCGGTTTGTGTAATTCAATCCAGTGATTGGGTCCTGAGTCTACTATGTGCTCAGCTATTGCCGACTTGTTTACTTGTCGATTTTTGACCGCTGCTATATGTTCCTTAACACGTTCCGCTACCGTGCGTTTAGTCTGGCCGATGTAGGCACGACCGCAGCTGCAATCGATCTTGTAGACTCCAGGAACTTGCAAGGGTACTACATCTTTCGGTGTTCGTAATGTCTTCGCCATCTTTGTAAGTGGAGTGTAAACCGACTTGATTGAAAACTTTTTAAGAAGGTTTCCAATTTTGTCCGTCACCCCTTTCACATAAGGCAAAAACACCGGCTGTCTGGTCACTTCAACATGTTTTTCTTTGCGCCTATGATTGGGTTGCCAACTGATACTAGTCTTGTAGCCATTTCGTTTCAGAACCTCCTGAACATGTTCTAATTCACTTGTTAGGTGTTCAGGGTCACAAAGGTCATGAGCTCTGTTTACTAGAGAAGATACTACTGACTCCAGATGTGACGGATGGTGGTGTGACGCAGCGTTAAGATATCTGTCCGTGTGTGTTGGTTTTCTGTACACAGTTTGTCCTAAGGTCCCGTCGGATTTCACCGTCACTTTTAAGTCGAGGAAGGCCAACGATCTGTTCTCCTCTATTTCGTGCGTAAACCTGATCTTAGGGTGTGAGGAGTTCAGATACTCTGTCAGCTGAGCCACTTCCTGGTTGCTTCCGGTCATTATACAGAACACATCGTCGACGTATCTCTTCCACAATTTTATACCAAAAGCTGCTAGATCTATCTTTGATTCTAAATGTTCCATCCAGATATTGGCAAGTACAGGTGCTACAGGACTACCCATTGCTACACCGTCTATCTGAAGGTAATGTTGCCCCTGGTACAAAAAGAAATTGCCATCGAGACAGTTCTTTAAAAGTAATAGGTGTTGTTCAGGAAGGCCATCCTCACTTAATCTCTGTCTCACAACATCTAGACAATCAGCAAGTGGAACATTAGTGAACAGAGATTCAACATCAAAGCTCACCAATAAATCACCAGGTTCCAACGTTATGTCACGGATGATGCTTACAAAATGGCGCGAATCCTTCACAAAGGACGACGTCTTTCCCGTAAGTGGCTGAAGAACCCCAGCTACGAATTTGGCTAGATTATAAGTCGGTGAGTCTATTTGACTTACTATTGGTCGTAGTGGTATTTCTTCTTTATGTATCTTGGGCAGGCCATATAGCTTTGGTGACTGCACAATGGCTGGTCTGTATAGACGTTCGAAGACATCCTCAGTGAAAAGGTCCTTATGTTCGTGTATAAGTGCTCGTACCCGTTTGGTCACTCTTGCCGTGGGATTGTAGGTAACTGGCTTATATACCTTCTTGTCACTTAGCAATTTCCGTATTTTAGCGTCATAATCTTGAGTGTTCATAAGTACGGTGGCGTTTCCTTTATCAGCTTTAAGTACCAGTATCTCAGGGTTTTTTCTGAGATTTTCAAGAGCTTGACGCTCACCCGCAGTTATGTTGGGTTTCGGGAGTCGACATTTTCGCAATATAATTGAAACATCTTGTCTCAGCGTTTCCGCGTCATTTGTAGGTATTTTATTGCGAACAATAGTCTCCTCGACGCTGCTGACAATATCCTCATACGGAATGCGTTTTGGCGTAAGAGCAAAATTAAGACCTTTTTCAAGAATGTTTATTGTGTCGTCATCAAGTTGAGTATCAGTTAAATTAATAACAGTTTTAGGAAATTGTGTCGGCGACTGTTCCTTATTATTCTGTACTTTTTTACAACGAGCTACCAATCGTTCAAACTTCTTTTCATGCCGCTCGGTACAGAAATCATAGGTCCGCTGTGCTTGATTGTACGTTATTCGATCACACAATTCAAAATCACTGACAGACAACACTACACTGCATTCCATATGTAGGTCATACAGGTTACATTGCACTTGTTGTAGGTAGCGCTGGTCATTTCTGATCATTTGCTTGAGTAGGCGGACACTCGCTTTCCACAGAATTTTATCGGAATGTTCAATGTCACTACGCGGTTTAATACGACAACACGTAGGTATCAGGTCCCAATCGCGACATTTTGTTAAAAATGTTAGCGATGTTTTGAGACGCGCACTTTTATTCCGTAAAAATTCTAGCTGTTTCACTTTGTTTACCATTTCCGGCCCGTACCGGGTAGGAATTAATGTTTTGAAACTTACGCGATCTGAACACATAATGATTAGTAATTAACGGGTATTTATCGCGTTTCTTCTTCCTCCTTTCTTCTTCTTCTTTTCTCGACGTTTCAACAGGTTTGCACTCTGTCGTGGTCACGAGATGACTGGAGTATTGGAGGTGCCGCCGCCTTTTATATACTAGCGTTACTCACACGTACACACACTCGGACGACACACTACACTAACAGTGTCCGTGACGCGCTGAGAAGCCGGTCTGCGACGAGTGCACTTAGCTAACACTGGATTCCATGAGGCAGAGAGTCTGAAACCGTCTTCACGATTGAAATTAGGATATTTCTTAATTTCAATCGCTACTTGCTCGACTATTTGTAAAAAGATTACCTTCATAATCTTGCATCACAGTTAAGGTTCTAGTAAGCATTTACTCTCTTAAGTAAAAGTTTCAATTTAAGAATACCCGCATCAAAATATTTATTTGAAATGCAACTATTCACGGCACTTTTTGAAAAATCAATAAATCAAACAATACTACCTACTATTAGCTATTAAAAATTTATTCCAAATCTAACTTTTTGAAATATTTTCTAATTTTTTACTACATTTCAATTTAACTTGTTTATGAGCTTAATTTTAAGCGTAAAGTGATTGATTTGATTTTTGATTTTGCAAATGCTGGGTGGTAAACATTTTACCCTATGAAAACTTTTGGCCAGAAAAACTTGATCAAGTTTCTAGCAGCCCCTTACGGGGACTGAGTACCGTAAAGGGGGCACAGCTTACACACACCAGAAGAACCACAAGGTGCATTTTATAGGTATAATGCCTACGGTAAAATACCCTCGCAGGGTTGATAAAAAATTACAACCTACAGTGGTCAAACCTTATCAAGGTTCTAGCCGCCCCTCGCGGGGGCGGAACTTACGCACACCAGAAGAACCACAAGGTGCATTTTATAGGTATAATGCCTACAGTAAAATACCCTCGCGGGGTTGATAAAAAATTATAACCTCTACAGAGGTCAAACCTAATCAAGATTCTAGCCGCCCCTCGCGGGGGCGGAACTTACTCACACCAGAAGAACCACAAGGTGCATTTTATAGGTATAATGCCTATAGTAAAATACCCTCGCGGGGTTGATAAAATAATAACCTCTGCAGAGGTCAAACCTTATCAATCTAGCCGCCGCCCCTCGCGGGGGCAGAGCTTACGCACACTAAAAGAACCACAAGATGCATTTTATAGGTATAATACCTCTGTAAAATACCCTCGCGGGGTTGATAAAATAATAATCTCTACAGAGGTCAAACCTAATCAAGGTTATAGCCGCTCCTCGCGGGAGCAGAGCTTACGCACACCAGAAGAACCACAAGGTGCATTTTATAGGTATAATTCTTACAATAAAGTACCCTCACGGGGTTGATAAAATTATAATGCAGCACGCATAATAACCTCTTTAGAAGTCGGTTGGAAAGTGACTAATGTACCTAAGAAAAAGCGCTTGAAAACAGTGGGCTCCTTTCATGGCAAAGGCTCGCAACCCAGCCATATACATGGTCCAGGCTGCTCCAATGCTCCTGGACACTATGGGTAACCAAAAAAGGAACGGTCCAGGCTGCTCTTATGCTCCTGGACACTATGGGTAACCAAAAAAGGAACGGTCCAGGCTGCTCTTATGCTCCTAGACACTATGGGTAACCATAAAAGGAACCAATAAAACCAACACATTTCAAGCATACCTACATAGGTACCAGTTGTCATCACGGGCACATTCCTTTATGATCAGAATCAAAATATTTCAGATTCAGATTCAATAACTTTATTTCTTTAGGCTTACAAAATAAGCACTTAGACAAGTCAAATTTTATACAGTTAAATAAAATACAGTTTATTTAACTGTATAAATGTTATACAGTTATTATAAAAAAGAAATAAATATGTTATTGATTTCTCTTCACTTCAATTTTTTGTCCACTAGTGGAAGAAGTGAAAAAGAAACCACTAGTACATTCATATATAACTTATGTGTCTAATACAATGTTTGTTTTTGCCTATCTAAATCTAAGTTTAAAATGATTTAGATAATGTCAATAATTATTTAATACATATATGAAGCTAAGCACAACATTCAATTTCTTACATGCTATTGTCGGTGTGGAATGGAGCGACATCTGGCCAAGCATTATTATCGTTAACGTAATCATCTATCGAGTAAAATGCTTTCTTAATAAGATTTTGTTTTATGTATTGTTTAAATTTACGAATAGGGAGCTCAGTTGCTTCAGATGGAAGCTTATTATAGAAGCGCACGCAATTTCCCATAAATGACTTCGATACCTTATGTAATCTGTACGATGGTATAAGTAATTTGTTTTTGTTTCTGGTATTTCTAGCGTGAACATCACAGTTTTTCAAAAAGTTGTCTCTGTTTTTATGCGTATACATTAAATTTTCATAGATGTATTGTGATATTACTGTCAAGATATTTATTTCTTTAAATAATCAATCAATCTCAAAGAATCGCGTGGCTTTAATTTATAAATCGCACGGATCGCCCTTTTTTGAAGTACAAAGATAGTCTGTATGTCCGCCGCCTGTCCCCATAGCAAAATACTATAGGACATAATACTATGGAAGTAACTGAAATAAACTAGCCTAGCTGTATCTTCATCGGTAATATATCTTATTGTTCGAACTGCATAGGCTGCTGAACTAAGTCTGCCTGCGAGAGCATCAATTTGCGGTCTCCATTGCAGAGAGGAATCAATATGTAGCCCTAGGAAAATGGTAGAGTCTACAAGAGGAACTATCTCATCCCTTAGCGTAATTTTAGTAGGGAATTCTCTTACATTTGGTAACATGAATTTTATGCATTTGGTTTTTTTAGCATTGAGTAAAAGATTATTGGCGGTGAACCAATCTAGTATTTGTGAAAGAGAAGTATTTACATCGTCATAATTATATTTGTTTCTGTCAACTTTAAAAATCAACGAGGTATCATCAGCAAATAAGACTATATCACAAAAATCTTTCGCTAAATAAGGGAGATCATTTACATAGACTAAAAATAGAAATGGGCCTAATATTGATCCTTGCGGAACGCCTAATTCAATCTTTGAACCCCTAGATCTTTCTTTACCAATATCAACTTTTTGAACTCTATCAGATAAATATGATTGCATAAGGTCCAGTGCCTTGTTATTAATTCCATAGTGTTTCAACTTCATAATTAAAGTACCATGATCCACACAGTCAAAAGCTTTGGAAAGGTCACAAAATATACCAATAGCATTTTTTGCTTTATCCCAGGCATCGAATATATGTTTTAATAGAACTGTACCTGCATCTGTTGTCGATTTACCTTTGGTGAAGCCAAATTGATTTTTATGGAATAACCTATTAACGTTGAAGTGGCAGGTTAACTGAGTGAGAATTACTTTCTCAAAAATTTAACTGAATGCAGGTAGTATGGAAATTGGCCTGTAAATGGCCGGATCAGTGTGGCTACCAGATTTATAAAGAGGAACAAGTTTACTATATTTCATGAGATCAGGAAAATTCCTGCGTCGACGCAACTATTGAAAATAAAGGCCAAACAAGGAGCCACTTCCTTGATAATTGAACCTAATACCTCCGTTAAAATACCCCAGAGATCCTCTGTATTTTTGATATTAATTGATTTAAAAGTTTTTACTATATCATTAGCATTTACATGACTGAAGATAAAAACTTCATTACATTTAACAACAGATGATTCTAAAAATTCAACCGACAATGAAGGTGAGGAGTTTAGAGAATGGGTAACAACTTTAGGGATATCAGAAAAGAATGCATCAAAAGCATCGGCAATATCTTGTTCTTGTGTAAGAATTGAATTATTAATTTTTAACCTTATTTCTCTATTATGTAGCTTTGTTTTACCGGTTTCGTTATTTATTAATCTCCATGTTGCTTTTATTTTATTTGATGAGTTCACTATCTTTTTTCTTAAAAATAAGCATTTGGCTGTGTTACAGACTTTCTTAAATATTTTGGAGTAGTTGGTTACATACAGAAGAAACGCAGGATCATGTAACATAGATTTCCTATCACTATAAAGATTATATAGTCTATCCCTACTTCTATAAATGCCGGGAGTGGCCCAGTCAGTAAATCCGACCCTATCTCTCACAGAGCATGTTTTAAGTTTAAATACTTCATTGTGTTCTTTGCTTATAGCATTAAAAAGTTTGGTAAATATGTGATTAGGGTTATCAGAGCATGATATATTAGCTACGGCTAGTTCAACTTTGCTTTGAAAATTCTTAATACGGCTCTCTGTGATAGGCCTGTAGGTAAATTTTTCAACATTGTTACTCTCTTTCAAATTATAACTAAATTTAACACTCTGACCAAAGTGGTCTGATTTGAAATGAGTGATTACTGCTTTGTTGATTGGAGATTGACTGCAGTAAATATTATCTAAACAAGTGGCAGATGTTAGGGTTACCCTAGTAGGGTCATTAAAAAGATGTTGTAAGCTAAAGCATTTGAATAAATTGAGCAATCTATCGGCTAGGGGATTTGTTAAAATATCTATGTTAAAATCGCCACACACAATGAGATGTTTTCTACATGTAAATACTTTCAGCAAAACTTCTTCCATAGTACATTCAAAAGCTGCCTGATTTGCGTCAGGGGGGCGGTAAACACACACTACGATATGCCGCTCCAGTTCCACACAAGAAAGTTCTATAGTCCTTTCAATAGATAGTTTTACAATATCTTTCCTTTCTTTACATTTGAGACTATTTTTGGTTATAATTAGAGAGCCACCGCGTATAGCAGCTTTTCTTTTATAGAAACTTGCAAAACAATAGCTATTATAAAAGGGAAGTAATTGATTTTCCACAATCCAGTGCTCGGTTACGCACATAATATCTACATTTAAATAATTTAAAAATAATTCTAATTCTAGGACTTTGCTGGGTAAGCCTTGTATATTCTGATGGACTCTATGAAATGTTTTTTGCTTTCCCATTGTCGTTGAGGTTAGTTTAAATTTATATTTACTGACACAGTCTTCTTAATGCCCTCATTAGTATTACTACTAATTATAACTACAGGCTCGTCAGGTAACTGCGTTATACTATTTATAACGGGATCATAAATATTATATGCTAACAATTTAGCAATAATCATTTTACTGTGTTTGATTAGGTACATTGTATCCCTAGTCAAAAAAGTTTTACTAATAAAATTATTAGTGTCTAAGAATAATATATCATTATGACGACATGTCAGATTGTACATCAGCATGTTATTCTGGTACAAATTTGCATTTTCTTTTGATGTCAAGGTTTTAGCATATGGGAACGAGCAAAGTATAAGTTTCCCCAGTCCGTTCTGAACCTTTCCGAGGAGAACTTCTATAAGCCTAATTAGCTGTGACCGTTTTACACAACTTTCACCTAGTTGAACTATAAGCGTGGTCATATTATTTAGAGAGTCATCGTTTTGAATATATTCTGTTATTCTATTGATATTTGCATAGGGATAGCAATTATTAATGACATTTTGTGTCAGTAAGCCATTAAGTAACGGACCCATCCCAGCACCTAAATTATCTGAATATATAACAGTCTTCCGAGTATGCTGAGCTTGATCTACCAATTTAATCGGAGATGGTGCAGCTTGAACCGATGAACCCCCAGTGGATGCAATAGTTGCTGTAATATTGCTAGAGCCTCCACAGTGGGCCCCGAGCAAAGGTGATGGCGGCGCCGCCAGCAACGCGGCTGGTGACACCAGCGTTGACGGAGGCACCACTTCCACAGCATCATCTCTAATTAAAGAGTTACAATGTGTCAAAGTACTAGTCTCTAAATCTGTTTGAATGCAGTTATTCCGCACTTCAACATACATACTCTCATTATTGACAATATCCTGCATTCTCTTGTAGTGGTCACTGGCATCTTTTTGGGCTTGTTTATATTTACATGTAACATCATGAAGTCCCTTTCTAAACTAACTATTTTCTCAGCCATATAGTCTAAATCCTTAGAGTGGCGTCCTATTAAATTATAGCAGGAGTCCAATTCTGTTTGTAAGCTACATTTACATTTTTCTTTGCTCAATTTTGCATTGTTCAAAAGTTTTCTTTGTTTTCTAATTTTTTTCTCAGATTTCTTAATAAAGTTATTTAATTTTACATATTTTTTTATTTTATTGCTCCCTTTTAATAAAGGTCTTTGGCTTTGAGATGGTGTACAAAGATCAACATTTGACATGTTGAGATCAGTTGTCATTAGCTCTGATTGAAGATCTAAACTGCAAAAACTTGTTGCTGAAGGCAAAGGCTTATACTCTAACTTATCAAGTTTTATCCTACACTCCGAAAGCTCTTGCTGTAAGTCTTTGTTATGCTGCAACACCAGTTCATAAGATTCATGACAATTGTCCACAGAACGCAGGCACACATTCAAACGGTCCACTTCTGACACTGCGTCTTCATGGTGAGCATGGAGTTCAGCGAGTTGTTTCTTGAGAGATTTTATCCTGCCTAGGTTAGCCAGGAACTCAGCTTCGCTATCCTCCTGCTCTTGAAGCAGCCTGTCTCGGTCCTCGTTCACTTCCTTGAGCTGGGCTGTAGCAAGCTTCAGCTTGGCCTCCAGGTCACATGCCTTTCTTGTTTGAACCATCGTGTGAATCCCTGAAAAATAGCAGTATACAGTGAGTTTCAAGTAGAAGAATAAGTGAAGAAAAGGAAATATTAAGGTGGAAATTTAATTTTACAGAAGATGAGAGACTGGTTCCTTCAAGGTTACCCTTTGTTAGGTTAGAAACCAAGTTAAGGTTTGATGGATCAAAAAGAACCCTGTAACCAGTGGTGAAAGAAACCCAGTAGAAATATGAATTAAAAGAATGAGTTAGATAAAATTATAAGTAGTGGTTGGGAAACAATGGAATGATAAAACAATTTGTTAAATGTTTTGCAGTTTACAGGGCCTATTAGTAGAACATACACTTACTAAATTGAATCTTATTGTACAAAAAAAAAAAATACTGGAAATGCTAATATGGGCAAGTGTAAAGAACTGTTATAGCAATAATGAAACCAAAAAGTAGCTACTATGATGGGAAACTAGTGATTTATAGAATAAAACACCTTGTAAAATTTTTGAACTTTCCTCGGCTTATTTATGTAGATGACATTTAATAAGTTTATACTTTAATTATATAAGGACAAGTAGAATGGAAGTGTTTGTACAAGGTACAAGAAAGGCATAAAATCAATAAAATTGCATTTATCTAATAGGTTTTTACCTAATTAAAACTATGTACATATGTAGTATTGTTTGTTGAGTGTCTTGGAAGTGTAAATATTGTGTGGGGCTAAATGTTTCGTTCATACAACTTAGCTTCCACAAATTGTCAAGCTAAGAGAGATAGAAACGAAGCCTGTGTGTGATTAGTGACGTGACTCACAAAGTGAGCAGTGTGCTGTATTGTCGCTGTGTTGTGTGTGGGGGGTTAATATAATAATTGGATAACAATACTCCCCAGGTTAAGATGATGTTACTCGAACTTTCCGCGTCCCAAGCTGTGACTTGAAATTCTCAAACGGCGACGTTTACCAACGATGGTTATCGTTGGATTAAATCAAGCGCCAGGTGTCATCATCCGTTGGTAGAACTGATTGTTTTGATCTTCCTCGGCAGGTATTGCTCGATGTATTGCTTGATTTTTTGAATTTTGTCAATTTTTGACTTCTTTGGGGCCGATGCGAAAACTTGTCCGTTACAATTGAAAATTTGTTTTTACACAGGTTTTTGTTGTATTTAGTCAATTATTTCACTTGTACGTTAGCACTAGGATATAATTTATTGAATTTAACACTTTTCTTGAGGATAATTCGACTATTTTGTAATATTTTACATAAATTAATTCGTAACAGCTGATTTATTTCTGTATTCAATTCGAATCAAATTTATTAATTTTTCTCTCACATAAGGTAAGTAACTTATTACTAGAATACATGCAAGCAATATTTCCTATTGCTGACATTGTGAGAGATGGTGCCTGCTTTAAGGTCACCAGAACCGTATATATAATACAGGTCGGAACGAATTGTGGGGGTGCCCCAAAAACGTACCTATATATCTACAATTTCCTGTAGTACAATGTATCAAAATGTCGATAAAATATAATAAATAGACCAATAACTCTGGACAGTCCACACGTAATCCAGGTTCAATTTAAGCAGAGCTGGGGTTATTGCACGAAGCCTGGGTCCAAGAACTTGGCAACCGCATCTCAGACCAAGAAAGAAATTATCTATTTGGGTATTTTGTGTAATAAATCATATATTATTATTGGAATAAAAGGCCTTAGTTTTATATAGAAAATTATTGGATTTTTGAATGGCTCATGTTTTGTCATTAAAGGGGCAGGCCTAATCGCCGACAGTTGATGATGTTACTAAATTTGTGATCTATAGTTTCGTGGCACCTAGGTACCCGGTTCTTTCTAAATTCATGAAGGTAGACTCAAAAGTGCATAACATTTCCCGACTGCTACATTATGCACCACCCACAAAATTTCTGGTAACAGATGCTTTGGATCAGACATGTTCATGAAGAGACAAACAAACCATGTTTCTGCCATGTGTGTAGCCACGATAAGACAAACTCCTCTACTGCAATCTAAAATAAATGTTAGCTATACTAGATTTTAGTATAATTATGCACTTCAAAGCCAGGCATATCATAACGTCTCACACGGTTCACAACTCATACAGTGTGACAATCATACTGCAGTAGTTCATGTGCTAATATAAAAGAGAGGCCTGAAATCATTACCGTTTACGAAAATAACGTATCAAATTTAAATTTAGTCGATCGAGCATCAAATTTAGCATAGAATATTTGAACACAAGTTCAACAATTATTACGACCACTTGTCTTGTGTCGTGTAGATACTCCCGAAGTGGCATCTACTGCCAGCATTATTGTGTATAGGTACAGTATTTAAAACGTAGGGAGCTCCGATGCCCTGTTCATAAAGATTGGTCTTAAACCGCGCATGCTGTTTAAATTACGAGTATGTAGTATGAGATCTAGATTCAGTTTAAAGTCGCATTCAGTGCTCCTTGCACTAACCCTTATGTTGACCATCATTTATCATTCGTAAAATGTTGATTTAAATGCATCAAACATACTGGATAAGGGAAAAAAGATTTTACTCGAGGACCTTGTAGCCCAAAGGCTGGTGGTTCCATTAGTGCTGAGAAAATTAAGGGTATACTCTGAAAGGCGAGAACATCATTCTCGCGGCTTGAAATATATGATGGTCTTAAAAATTATAATCATCAGCCTATAACTGTCCGCTGCTGGATCTCAAGGCCTCCCCTAATGAGCGCCATAGATGGCTTTATCGATCATTTGGGGGTTATTGCCCATAATCCCCACGCTGGGCACGTGGATTAGGGATCACAGTACAGTGGACTCCTGATCTGCATAGGGTGCTGCTGCCCGGCGTGTCTCCCTTAGTCGACTCTTACGACATTCATGGGAAGCGTTGGGGTGTTTAAATTCTATGCCTGCACCACACGGCAAGTTTTAAAATAATAGAACACTAAACTCATTATTTTTCTTTATTAAGATGTCGACTTATGAGATAATTTGGAAACGTTAATGGTCTAATGCTATTTACTAATGCACGTACAAAACCGTAAGGGTGCATAATTGGCCCTGTCGAGTTTATATATTTCCGGTTTATATGCATAAATGAACATGCAATAAACAAATCTGTTCTTTCAACCTTATTTAGCGCAGGCAATACTTCTTGTCATTGGGTTATCATGTTTTGGTAAAAATATTTTGAAGCGCTTGCTTTAAAACTTAAAGATCCAAACCAAACTTCATCTTTGGGTTGGGTTATAATATAAGTTAACCAGTTTTATTCAGAACATGAATACAAATTACATGTACAATATTTTTCAAGTATCTCGTATACCTACCGTGTTATTTACTCCTGCTCTGCTCAGGTAGACGCACTTTACGTTGCATAGTCATGGTAGTATTATTTTTGGCCTTGCCTAAGACGTGGTGGTTAACTTTTTCTAAACATTAACAACTATGATTTGATACGTGTCAGTAAATGAACTATAGGTACTAGTAACATCAGATAAACATTACATTCCAAGGTTTAAGTCGCAACTGTTACAAAAAGAGTACATAATGATTAGTAATTAACGGGTATTTATCGCGTTTCTTCTTCCTCCTTTCTTCTTCTTCTTTTCTCGACGTTTCAACAGGTTTGCACTCTGTCGTGGTCACGAGATGACTGGAGTATTGGAGGTGCCGCCGCCTTTTATATACTAGCGTTACTCACACGTACACACACTCGGACGACACACTACACTAACAGTGTCCGTGACGCGCTGAGAAGCCGGTCTGCGACGAGTGCACTTAGCTAACACTGGATTCCATGAGGCAGAGAGTCTGAAACCGTCTTCACGATTGAAATTAGGATATTTCTTAATTTCAATCGCTTCCCGAACCATTCTCTTGTAATAATGCCTTTCATTACAGATGACTTGCGGTTTGTGTAATTCAATCCAGTGATTGGGTCCTGAGTCTACTATGTGCTCAGCTATTGCCGACTTGTTTACTTGTCGATTTTTGACCGCTGCTATATGTTCCTTAACACGTTCCGCTACCGTGCGTTTAGTCTGGCCGATGTAGGCACGACCGCAGCTGCAATCGATTTTGTAGACTCCAGGAACTTGCAAGGGTACTACATCTTTCGGTGTTCGTAATGTCTTCGCCATCTTTGTAAGTGGAGTGTAAACCGACTTGATTGAAAACTTTTTAAGAAGGTTTCCAATTTTGTCCGTCACCCCTTTCACATAAGGCAAAAACACCGGCTGTCTGGTCACTTCAACATGTTTTTCTTTGCGCCTATGATTGGGTTGCCAACTGATACTAGTCTTGTAGCCATTTCGTTTCAGAACCTCCTGAACATGTTCTAATTCACTTGTTAGGTGTTCAGGGTCACAAAGGTCATGAGCTCTGTTTACTAGAGAAGATACTACTGACTCCAGATGTGACGGATGGTGGTGTGACGCAGCGTTAAGATATCTGTCCGTGTGTGTTGGTTTTCTGTACACAGTTTGTCCTAAGGTCCCGTCGGATTTCACCGTCACTTTTAAGTCGAGGAAGGCCAACGATCTGTTCTCCTCTATTTCGTGCGTAAACCTGATCTTAGGGTGTGAGGAGTTCAGATACTCTGTCAGCTGAGCCACTTCCTGGTTGCTTCCGGTCATTATACAGAACACATCGTCGACGTATCTCTTCCACAATTTTATACCAAAAGCTGCTAGATCTATCTTTGATTCAAAATGTTCCATCCAGATATTGGCAAGTACAGGTGCTACAGGACTACCCATTGCTACACCGTCTATCTGAAGGTAATGTTGCCCCTGGTACAAAAAGAAATTGCCATCGAGACAGTTCTTTAAAAGTAATAGGTGTTGTTCAGGAAGGCCATCCTCACTTAATCTCTGTCTCACAACATCTAGACAATCAGCAAGTGGAACATTAGTGAACAGAGATTCAACATCAAAGCTCACCAATAAATCACCAGGTTCCAACGTTATGTCACGGATGATGCTTACAAAATGGCGCGAATCCTTCACAAAGGACGACGTCTTTCCCGTAAGTGGCTGAAGAACCCCAGCTACGAATTTGGCTAGATTATAAGTCGGTGAGTCTATTTGACTTACTATTGGTCGTAGTGGTATTTCTTCTTTATGTATCTTGGGCAGGCCATATAGCTTTGGTGACTGCACAATGGCTGGTCTGTATAGACGTTCGAAGACATCCTCAGTGAAAAGGTCCTTATGTTCGTGTATAAGTGCTCGTACCCGTTTGGTCACTCTTGCCGTGGGATTGTAGGTAACTGGCTTATATACCTTCTTGTCACTTAGCAATTTCCGTATTTTAGCGTCATAATCTTGAGTGTTCATAAGTACGGTGGCGTTTCCTTTATCAGCTTTAAGTACCAGTATCTCAGGGTTTTTTCTGAGATTTTCAAGAGCTTGACGCTCACCCGCAGTTATGTTGGGTTTCGGGAGTCGACATTTTCGCAATATAATTGAAACATCTTGTCTCAGCGTTTCCGCGTCATTTGTAGGTATTTTATTGCGAACAATAGTCTCCTCGACGCTGCTGACAATATCCTCATACGGAATGCGTTTTGGCGTAAGAGCAAAATTAAGACCTTTTTCAAGAATGTTTATTGTGTCGTCATCAAGTTGAGTATCAGTTAAATTAATAACAGTTTTAGGAAATTGTGTCGGCGACTGTTCCTTATTATTCTGTACTTTTTTACAACGAGCTACCAATCGTTCAAACTTCTTTTCATGCCGCTCGGTACAGAAATCATAGGTCCGCTGTGCTTGATTGTACGTTATTCGATCACACAATTCAAAATCACTGACAGACAACACTACACTGCATTCCATATGTAGGTCATACAGGTTACATTGCACTTGTTGTAGGTAGCGCTGGTCATTTCTGATCATTTGCTTGAGTAGGCGGACACTCGCTTTCCACAGAATTTTATCGGAATGTTCAATGTCACTACGCGGTTTAATACGACAACACGTAGGTATCAGGTCCCAATCGCGACATTTTGTTAAAAATGTTAGCGATGTTTTGAGACGCGCACTTTTATTCCGTAAAAATTCTAGCTGTTTCACTTTGTTTACCATTTCCGGCCCGTACCGGGTAGCAATTAATGTTTTGAAACTTACGCGATCTGAACACATAATGATTAGTAATTAACGGGTATTTATCGCGTTTCTTCTTCCTCCTTTCTTCTTCTTCTTTTCTCGACGTTTCAACAGGTTTGCACTCTGTCGTGGTCACGAGATGACTGGAGTATTGGAGGTGCCGCCGCCTTTTATATACTAGCGTTACTCACACGTACACACACTCGGACGACACACTACACTAACAGTGTCCGTGACGCGCTGAGAAGCCGGTCTGCGACGAGTGCACTTAGCTAACACTGGATTCCATGAGGCAGAGAGTCTGAAACCGTCTTCACGATTGAAATTAGGATATTTCTTAATTTCAATCGCTTCCCGAACCATTCTCTTGTAATAATGCCTTTCATTACAGATGACTTGCGGTTTGTGTAATTCAATCCAGTGATTGGGTCCTGAGTCTACTATGTGCTCAGCAATTGCCGACTTGTTTACTTGTCGATTTTTGACCGCTGCTATATGTTCCTTAACACGTTCCGCTACCGTGCGTTTAGTCTGGCCGATGTAGGCACGACCGCAGCTGCAATCGATCTTGTAGACTCCAGGAACTTGCAAGGGTACTACATCTTTCGGTGTTCGTAATGTCTTCGCCATCTTTGTAAGTGGAGTGTAAACCGACTTGATTGAAAACTTTTTAAGAAGGTTTCCAATTTTGTCCGTCACCCCTTTCACATAAGGCAAAAACACCGGCTGTCTGGTCACTTCAACATGTTTTTCTTTGCGCCTATGATTGGGTTGCCAACTGATACTAGTCTTGTAGCCATTTCGTTTCAGAACCTCCTGAACATGTTCTAATTCACTTGTTAGGTGTTCAGGGTCACAGAGGTCATGAGCTCTGTTTACTAGAGAAGATACTACTGACTCCAGATGGCGGATGGTGGTGTGACTGGTTCGGGAAGCGATTGAAATTAAGAAATATCCTAATTTCAATCGTGAAGACGGTTTCAGACTCTCTGCCTCATGGAATCCAGTGTTAGCTAAGTGCACTCGTCGCAGACCGGCTTCTCAGCGCGTCACGGACACTGTTAGTGTAGTGTGTCGTCCAAGTGTGTGTACGTGTGAGTAACGCTAGTATATAAAAGGCGGCGGCACCTCCAATACTCCAGTCATCTCGTGACCACGACAGAGTGCAACCTGTTGAAACGTCGAGAAAAGAAGAAGAAGAAAGGAGGAAGAAGAAACGCGATAAATACCCGTTAATTACTAATCATTATGTGTTCAGCAGATCGCGTAAGTTTCAAAACATTAATTGCTACCCGGTACGGGCCGGAATGTAAACAAAGTGAAACAGCTAGAATTTATACGGAATAAAAGTGCGCGTCTCAAAACATCGCTAACATTTTTAACAAAATGTC
>OZ007551.1:898588-961422 GCA_963931895.1 Eupithecia pulchellata | reverse complement strand
CACGACCGCAGCTGCAATCGATCTTGTAGACTCCAGGAACTTGCAAGGGTACTACATCTTTCGGTGTTCGTAATGTCTTCGCCATCTTTGTAAGTGGAGTGTAAACCGACTTGATTGAAAACTTTTTAAGAAGGTTTCCAATTTTGTCCGTCACCCCTTTCACATAAGGCAAAAACACCGGCTGTCTGGTCACTTCAACATGTTTTTCTTTGCGCCTATGATTGGGTTGCCAACTGATACTAGTCTTGTAGCCATTTCGTTTCAGAACCTCCTGAACATGTTCTAATTCACTTGTTAGGTGTTCAGGGTCACAGAGGTCATGAGCTCTGTTTACTAGAGAAGATACTACTGACTCCAGATGTGACGGATGGTGGTGTGACTGGTTCGGGAAGCGATTGAAATTAAGAAATATCCTAATTTCAATCGTGAAGACGGTTTCAGACTCTCTGCCTCATGGAATCCAGTGTTAGCTAAGTGCACTCGTCGCAGACCGGCTTCTCAGCGCGTCACGGACACTGTTAGTGTAGTGTGTCGTCCAAGTGTGTGTACGTGTGAGTAACGCTAGTATATAAAAGGCGGCGGCACCTCCAATACTCCAGTCATCTCGTGACCACGACAGAGTGCAAACCTGTTGAAACGTCGAGAAAAGAAGAAGAAGAAAGGAGGAAGAAGAAACGCGATAAATACCCGTTAATTACTAATCATTATGTGTTCAGATCGCGTAAGTTTCAAAACATTAATTGCTACCCGGTACGGGCCGGAAATGGTAAACAAAGTGAAACAGCTAGAATTTTTACGGAATAAAAGTGCGCGTCTCAAAACATCGCTAACATTTTTAACAAAATGTCGCGATTGGGACCTGATACCTACGTGTTGTCGTATTAAACCGCGTAGTGACATTGAACATTCCGATAAAATTCTGTGGAAAGCGAGTGTCCGCCTACTCAAGCAAATGATCAGAAATGACCAGCGCTACCTACAACAAGTGCAATGTAACCTGTATGACCTACATATGGAATGCAGTGTAGTGTTGTCTGTCAGTGATTTTGAATTGTGTGATCGAATAACGTACAATCAAGCACAGCGGACCTATGATTTCTGTACCGAGCGGCATGAAAAGAAGTTTGAACGATTGGTAGCTCGTTGTAAAAAAGTACAGAATAATAAGGAACAGTCGCCGACACAATTTCCTAAAACTGTTATTAATTTAACTGATACTCAACTTGATGACGACACAATAAACATTCTTGAAAAAGGTCTTAATTTTGCTCTTACGCCAAAACGCATTCCGTATGAGGATATTGTCAGCAGCGTCGAGGAGACTATTGTTCGCAATAAAATACCTACAAATGACGCGGAAACGCTGAGACAAGATGTTTCAATTATATTGCGAAAATGTCGACTCCCGAAACCCAACATAACTGCGGGTGAGCGTCAAGCTCTTGAAAATCTCAGAAAAAACCCTGAGATACTGGTACTTAAAGCTGATAAAGGAAACGCCACCGTACTTATGAACACTCAAGATTATGACGCTAAAATACGGAAATTGCTAAGTGACAAGAAGGTATATAAGCCAGTTACCTACAATCCCACGGCAAGAGTGACCAAACGGGTACGAGCACTTATACACGAACATAAGGACCTTTTCACTGAGGATGTCTTCGAACGTCTATACAGACCAGCCATTGTGCAGTCACCAAAGCTATATGGCCTGCCCAAGATACATAAAGAAGAAATACCACTACGACCAATAGTAAGTCAAATAGACTCACCGACTTATAATCTAGCCAAATTCGTAGCTGGGGTTCTTCAGCCACTTACGGGAAAGACGTCGTCCTTTGTGAAGGATTCGCGCCATTTTGTAAGCATCATCCGTGACATAACGTTGGAACCTGGTGATTTATTGGTGAGCTTTGATGTTGAATCTCTGTTCACTAATGTTCCACTTGCTGATTGTCTAGATGTTGTGAGACAGAGATTAAGTGAGGATGGCCTTCCTGAACAACACCTATTACTTTTAAAGAACTGTCTCGATGGCAATTTCTTTTTGTACCAGGGGCAACATTACCTTCAGATAGACGGTGTAGCAATGGGTAGTCCTGTAGCACCTGTACTTGCCAATATCTGGATGGAACATTTTGAATCAAAGATAGATCTAGCAGCTTTTGGTATAAAATTGTGGAAGAGATACGTCGACGATGTGTTCTGTATAATGACCGGAAGCAACCAGGAAGTGGCTCAGCTGACAGAGTATCTGAACTCCTCACACCCTAAGATCAGGTTTACGCACGAAATAGAGGAGAACAGATCGTTGGCCTTCCTCGACTTAAAAGTGACGGTGAAATCCGACGGGACCTTAGGACAAACTGTGTACAGAAAACCAACACACACGGACAGATATCTTAACGCTGCGTCACACCACCATCCGTCACATCTGGAGTCAGTAGTATCTTCTCTAGTAAACAGAGCTCATGACCTCTGTGACCCTGAACACCTAACAAGTGAATTAGAACATGTTCAGGAGGTTCTGAAACGAAATGGCTACAAGACTAGTATCAGTTGGCAACCCAATCATAGGCGCAAAGAAAAACATGTTGAAGTGACCAGACAGCCGGTGTTTTTGCCTTATGTGAAAGGGGTGACGGACAAAATTGGAAACCTTCTTAAAAAGTTTTCAATCAAGTCGGTTTACACTCCACTTACAAAGATGGCGAAGACATTACGAACACCGAAAGATGTAGTACCCTTGCAAGTTCCTGGAGTCTACAAGATCGATTGCAGCTGCGGTCGTGCCTACATCGGCCAGACTAAACGCACGGTAGCGGAACGTGTTAAGGAACATATAGCAGCGGTCAAAAATCGACAAGTAAACAAGTCGGCAATAGCTGAGCACATAGTAGACTCAGGACCCAATCACTGGATTGAATTACACAAACCGCAAGTCATCTGTAATGAAAGGCATTATTACAAGAGAATGGTTCGGGAAGCGATTGAAATTAAGAAATATCCTAATTTCAATCGTGAAGACGGTTTCAGACTCTCTGCCTCATGGAATCCAGTGTTAGCTAAGTGCACTCGTCGCAGACCGGCTTCTCAGCGCGTCACGGACACTGTTAGTGTAGTGTGTCGTCCGAGTGTGTGTACGTGTGAGTAACGCTAGTATATAAAAGGCGGCGGCACCTCCAATACTCCAGTCATCTCGTGACCACGACAGAGTGCAAACCTGTTGAAACGTCGAGAAAAGAAGAAGAAGAAAGGAGGAAGAAGAAACGCGATAAATACCCGTTAATTACTAATCATTATGTGTTCAGATCGCGTAAGTTTCAAAACATTAATTGCTACCCGGTACGGGCCGGAAATGGTAAACAAAGTGAAACAGCTAGAATTTTTACGGAATAAAAGTGCGCGTCTCAAAACATCGCTAACATTTTTAACAAAATGTCGCGATTGGGACCTGATACCTACGTGTTGTCGTATTAAACCGCGTAGTGACATTGAACATTCCGATAAAATTCTGTGGAAAGCGAGTGTCCGCCTACTCAAGCAAATGATCAGAAATGACCAGCGCTACCTACAACAAGTGCAATGTAACCTGTATGACCTACATATGGAATGCAGTGTAGTGTTGTCTGTCAGTGATTTTGAATTGTGTGATCGAATAACGTACAATCAAGCACAGCGGACCTATGATTTCTGTACCGAGCGGCATGAAAAGAAGTTTGAACGATTGGTAGCTCGTTGTAAAAAAGTACAGAATAATAAGGAACAGTCGCCGACACAATTTCCTAAAACTGTTATTAATTTAACTGATACTCAACTTGATGACGACACAATAAACATTCTTGAAAAAGGTCTTAATTTTGCTCTTACGCCAAAACGCATTCCGTATGAGGATATTGTCAGCAGCGTCGAGGAGACTATTGTTCGCAATAAAATACCTACAAATGACGCGGAAACGCTGAGACAAGATGTTTCAATTATATTGCGAAAATGTCGACTCCCGAAACCCAACATAACTGCGGGTGAGCGTCAAGCTCTTGAAAATCTCAGAAAAAACCCTGAGATACTGGTACTTAAAGCTGATAAAGGAAACGCCACCGTACTTATGAACACTCAAGATTATGACGCTAAAATACGGAAATTGCTAAGTGACAAGAAGGTATATAAGCCAGTTACCTACAATCCCACGGCAAGAGTGACCAAACGGGTACGAGCACTTATACACGAACATAAGGACCTTTTCACTGAGGATGTCTTCGAACGTCTATACAGACCAGCCATTGTGCAGTCACCAAAGCTATATGGCCTGCCCAAGATACATAAAGAAGAAATACCACTACGACCAATAGTAAGTCAAATAGACTCACCGACTTATAATCTAGCCAAATTCGTAGCTGGGGTTCTTCAGCCACTTACGGGAAAGACGTCGTCCTTTGTGAAGGATTCGCGCCATTTTGTAAGCATCATCCGTGACATAACGTTGGAACCTGGTGATTTATTGGTGAGCTTTGATGTTGAATCTCTGTTCACTAATGTTCCACTTGCTGATTGTCTAGATGTTGTGAGACAGAGATTAAGTGAGGATGGCCTTCCTGAACAACACCTATTACTTTTAAAGAACTGTCTCGATGGCAATTTCTTTTTGTACCAGGGGCAACATTACCTTCAGATAGACGGTGTAGCAATGGGTAGTCCTGTAGCACCTGTACTTGCCAATATCTGGATGGAACATTTTGAATCAAAGATAGATCTAGCAGCTTTTGGTATAAAATTGTGGAAGAGATACGTCGACGATGTGTTCTGTATAATGACCGGAAGCAACCAGGAAGTGGCTCAGCTGACAGAGTATCTGAACTCCTCACACCCTAAGATCAGGTTTACGCACGAAATAGAGGAGAACAGATCGTTGGCCTTCCTCGACTTAAAAGTGACGGTGAAATCCGACGGGGCCTTAGGACACACTGTGTACAGAAAACCAACACACACGGACAGATATCTTAACGCTGCGTCACACCACCATCCGTCACATCTGGAGTCAGTAGTATCTTCTCTAGTAAACAGAGCTCATGACCTCTGTGACCCTGAACACCTAACAAGTGAATTAGAACATGTTCAGGAGGTTCTGAAACGAAATGGCTACAAGACTAGTATCAGTTGGCAACCCAATCATAGGCGCAAAGAAAAACATGTTGAAGTGACCAGACAGCCGGTGTTTTTGCCTTATGTGAAAGGGGTGACGGACAAAATTGGAAACCTTCTTAAAAAGTTTTCAATCAAGTCGGTTTACACTCCACTTACAAAGATGGCGAAGACATTACGAACACCGAAAGATGTAGTACCCTTGCAAGTTCCTGGAGTCTACAAGATCGATTGCAGCTGCGGTCGTGCCTACATCGGCCAGACTAAACGCACGGTAGCGGAACGTGTTAAGGAACATATAGCAGCGGTCAAAAATCGACAAGTAAACAAGTCGGCAATAGCTGAGCACATAGTAGACTCAGGACCCAATCACTGGATTGAATTACACAAACCGCAAGTCATCTGTAATGAAAGGCATTATTACAAGAGAATGGTTCGGGAAGCGATTGAAATTAAGAAATATCCTAATTTCAATCGTGAAGACGGTTTCAGACTCTCTGCCTCATGGAATCCAGTGTTAGCTAAGTGCACTCGTCGCAGACCGGCTTCTCAGCGCGTCACGGATACTGTTAGTGTAGTGTGTCGTCCGAGTGTGTGTACGTGTGAGTAACGCTAGTATATAAAAGGCGGCGGCACCTCCAATACTCCAGTCATCTCGTGACCACGACAGAGTGCAAACCTGTTGAAACGTCGAGAAAAGAAGAAGAAGAAAGGAGGAAGAAGAAACGCGATAAATACCCGTTAATTACTAATCATTATGTGTTCAGATCGCGTAAGTTTCAAAACATTAATTGCTACCCGGTACGGGCCGGAAATGGTAAACAAAGTGAAACAGCTAGAATTTTTACGGAATAAAAGTGCGCGTCTCAAAACATCGCTAACATTTTTAACAAAATGTCGCGATTGGGACCTGATACCTACGTGTTGTCGTATTAAACCGCGTAGTGACATTGAACATTCCGATAAAATTCTGTGGAAAACGAGTGTCCGCCTACTCAAGCAAATGATCAGAAATGACCAGCGCTACCTACAACAAGTGCAATGTAACCTGTATGACCTACATATGGAATGCAGTGTAGTGTTGTCTGTCAGTGATTTTGAATTGTGTGATCGAATAACGTACAATCAAGCACAGCGGACCTATGATTTCTGTACCGAGCGGCATGAAAAGAAGTTTGAACGATTGGTAGCTCGTTGTAAAAAAGTACAGAATAATAAGGAACAGTCGCCGACACAATTTCCTAAAACTGTTATTAATTTAACTGATACTCAACTTGATGACGACACAATAAACATTCTTGAAAAAGGTCTTAATTTTGCTCTTACGCCAAAACGCATTCCGTATGAGGATATTGTCAGCAGCGTCGAGGAGACTATTGTTCGCAATAAAATACCTACAAATGACGCGGAAACGCTGAGACAAGATGTTTCAATTATATTGCGAAAATGTCGACTCCCGAAACCCAACATAACTGCGGGTGAGCGTCAAGCTCTTGAAAATCTCAGAAAAAACCCTGAGATACTGGTACTTAAAGCTGATAAAGGAAACGCCACCGTACTTATGAACACTCAAGATTATGACGCTAAAATACGGAAATTGCTAAGTGACAAGAAGGTATATAAGCCAGTTACCTACAATCCCACGGCAAGAGTGACCAAACGGGTACGAGCACTTATACACGAACATAAGGACCTTTTCACTGAGGATGTCTTCGAACGTCTATACAGACCAGCCATTGTGCAGTCACCAAAGCTATATGGCCTGCCCAAGATACATAAAGAAGAAATACCACTACGACCAATAGTAAGTCAAATAGACTCACCGACTTATAATCTAGCCAAATTCGTAGCTGGGGTTCTTCAGCCACTTACGGGAAAGACGTCGTCCTTTGTGAAGGATTCGCGCCATTTTGTAAGCATCATCCGTGACATAACGTTGGAACCTGGTGATTTATTGGTGAGCTTTGATGTTGAATCTCTGTTCACTAATGTTCCACTTGCTGATTGTCTAGATGTTGTGAGACAGAGATTAAGTGAGGATGGCCTTCCTGAACAACACCTATTACTTTTAAAGAACTGTCTCGATGGCAATTTCTTTTTGTACCAGGGGCAACATTACCTTCAGATAGACGGTGTAGCAATGGGTAGTCCTGTAGCACCTGTACTTGCCAATATCTGGATGGAACATTTTGAATCAAAGATAGATCTAGCAGCTTTTGGTATAAAATTGTGGAAGAGATACGTCGACGATGTGTTCTGTATAATGACCGGAAGCAACCAGGAAGTGGCTCAGCTGACAGAGTATCTGAACTCCTCACACCCTAAGATCAGGTTTACGCACGAAATAGAGGAGAACAGATCGTTGGCCTTCCTCGACTTAAAAGTGACGGTGAAATCCGACGGGGCCTTAGGACACACTGTGTACAGAAAACCAACACACACGGACAGATATCTTAACGCTGCGTCACACCACCATCCGTCACATCTGGAGTCAGTAGTATCTTCTCTAGTAAACAGAGCTCATGACCTCTGTGACCCTGAACACCTAACAAGTGAATTAGAACATGTTCAGGAGGTTCTGAAACGAAATGGCTACAAGACTAGTATCAGTTGGCAACCCAATCATAGGCGCAAAGAAAAACATGTTGAAGTGACCAGACAGCCGGTGTTTTTGCCTTATGTGAAAGGGGTGACGGACAAAATTGGAAACCTTCTTAAAAAGTTTTCAATCAAGTCGGTTTACACTCCACTTACAAAGATGGCGAAGACATTACGAACACCGAAAGATGTAGTACCCTTGCAAGTTCCTGGAGTCTACAAGATCGATTGCAGCTGCGGTCGTGCCTACATCGGCCAGACTAAACGCACGGTAGCGGAACGTGTTAAGGAACATATAGCAGCGGTCAAAAATCGACAAGTAAACAAGTCGGCAATAGCTGAGCACATAGTAGACTCAGGACCCAATCACTGGATTGAATTACACAAACCGCAAGTCATCTGTAATGAAAGGCATTATTACAAGAGAATGGTTCGGGAAGCGATTGAAATTAAGAAATATCCTAATTTCAATCGTGAAGACGGTTTCAGACTCTCTGCCTCATGGAATCCAGTGTTAGCTAAGTGCACTCGTCGCAGACCGGCTTCTCAGCGCGTCACGGACACTGTTAGTGTAGTGTGTCGTCCGAGTGTGTGTACGTGTGAGTAACGCTAGTATATAAAAGGCGGCGGCACCTCCAATACTCCAGTCATCTCGTGACCACGACAGAGTGTAAACCTGTTGAAACGTCGAGAAAAGAAGAAGAAGAAAGGAGGAAGAAGAAACGCGATAAATACCCGTTAATTACTAATCATTATGTGTTCAGATCGCGTAAGTTTCAAAACATTAATTGCTACCCGGTACGGGCCGGAAATGGTAAACAAAGTGAAACAGCTAGAATTTTTACGGAATAAAAGTGCGCGTCTCAAAACATCGCTAACATTTTTAACAAAATGTCGCGATTGGGACCTGATACCTACGTGTTGTCGTATTAAACCGCGTAGTGACATTGAACATTCCGATAAAATTCTGTGGAAAGCGAGTGTCCGCCTACTCAAGCAAATGATCAGAAATGACCAGCGCTACCTACAACAAGTGCAATGTAACCTGTATGACCTACATATGGAATGCAGTGTAGTGTTGTCTGTCAGTGATTTTGAATTGTGTGATCGAATAACGTACAATCAAGCACAGCGGACCTATGATTTCTGTACCGAGCGGCATGAAAAGAAGTTTGAACGATTGGTAGCTCGTTGTAAAAAAGTACAGAATAATAAGGAACAGTCGCCGACACAATTTCCTAAAACTGTTATTAATTTAACTGATACTCAACTTGATGACGACACAATAAACATTCTTGAAAAAGGTCTTAATTTTGCTCTTACGCCAAAACGCATTCCGTATGAGGATATTGTCAGCAGCGTCGAGGAGACTATTGTTCGCAATAAAATACCTACAAATGACGCGGAAACGCTGAGACAAGATGTTTCAATTATATTGCGAAAATGTCGACTCCCGAAACCCAACATAACTGCGGGTGAGCGTCAAGCTCTTGAAAATCTCAGAAAAAACCCTGAGATACTGGTACTTAAAGCTGATAAAGGAAACGCCACCGTACTTATGAACACTCAAGATTATGACGCTAAAATACGGAAATTGCTAAGTGACAAGAAGGTATATAAGCCAGTTACCTACAATCCCACGGCAAGAGTGACCAAACGGGTACGAGCACTTATACACGAACATAAGGACCTTTTCACTGAGGATGTCTTCGAACGTCTATACAGACCAGCCATTGTGCAGTCACCAAAGCTATATGGCCTGCCCAAGATACATAAAGAAGAAATACCACTACGACCAATAGTAAGTCAAATAGACTCACCGACTTATAATCTAGCCAAATTCGTAGCTGGGGTTCTTCAGCCACTTACGGGAAAGACGTCGTCCTTTGTGAAGGATTCGCGCCATTTTGTAAGCATCATCCGTGACATAACGTTGGAACCTGGTGATTTATTGGTGAGCTTTGATGTTGAATCTCTGTTCACTAATGTTCCACTTGCTGATTGTCTAGATGTTGTGAGACAGAGATTAAGTGAGGATGGCCTTCCTGAACAACACCTATTACTTTTAAAGAACTGTCTCGATGGCAATTTCTTTTTGTACCAGGGGCAACATTACCTTCAGATAGACGGTGTAGCAATGGGTAGTCCTGTAGCACCTGTACTTGCCAATATCTGGATGGAACATTTTGAATCAAAGATAGATCTAGCAGCTTTTGGTATAAAATTGTGGAAGAGATACGTCGACGATGTGTTCTGTATAATGACCGGAAGCAACCAGGAAGTGGCTCAGCTGACAGAGTATCTGAACTCCTCACACCCTAAGATCAGGTTTACGCACGAAATAGAGGAGAACAGATCGTTGGCCTTCCTCGACTTAAAAGTGACGGTGAAATCCGACGGGACCTTAGGACAAACTGTGTACAGAAAACCAACACACACGGACAGATATCTTAACGCTGCGTCACACCACCATCCGTCACATCTGGAGTCAGTAGTATCTTCTCTAGTAAACAGAGCTCATGACCTCTGTGACCCTGAACACCTAACAAGTGAATTAGAACATGTTCAGGAGGTTCTGAAACGAAATGGCTACAAGACTAGTATCAGTTGGCAACCCAATCATAGGCGCAAAGAAAAACATGTTGAAGTGACCAGACAGCCGGTGTTTTTGCCTTATGTGAAAGGGGTGACGGACAAAATTGGAAACCTTCTTAAAAAG
The DNA here is from genome assembly GCA_963931895.1 of Eupithecia pulchellata. Classification (NCBI taxonomy): domain Eukaryota; kingdom Metazoa; phylum Arthropoda; class Insecta; order Lepidoptera; family Geometridae; genus Eupithecia; species Eupithecia pulchellata. The sequence goes on along the minus strand of OZ007551.1, from coordinate 950,966 downwards.
TTTTCAATCAAGTCGGTTTACACTCCACTTACAAAGATGGCGAAGACATTACGAACACCGAAAGATGTAGTACCCTTGCAAGTTCCTGGAGTCTACAAGATCGATTGCAGCTGCGGTCGTGCCTACATCGGCCAGACTAAACGCACGGTAGCGGAACGTGTTAAGGAACATATAGCAGCGGTCAAAAATCGACAAGTAAACAAGTCGGCAATAGCTGAGCACATAGTAGACTCAGGACCCAATCACTGGATTGAATTACACAAACCGCAAGTCATCTGTAATGAAAGGCATTATTACAAGAGAATGGTTCGGGAAGCGATTGAAATTAAGAAATATCCTAATTTCAATCGTGAAGACGGTTTCAGACTCTCTGCCTCATGGAATCCAGTGTTAGCTAAGTGCACTCGTCGCAGACCGGCTTCTCAGCGCGTCACGGACACTGTTAGTGTAGTGTGTCGTCCGAGTGTGTGTACGTGTGAGTAACGCTAGTATATAAAAGGCGGCGGCACCTCCAATACTCCAGTCATCTCGTGACCACGACAGAGTGCAAACCTGTTGAAACGTCGAGAAAAGAAGAAGAAGAAAGGAGGAAGAAGAAACGCGATAAATACCCGTTAATTACTAATCATTATGTGTTCAGATCGCGTAAGTTTCAAAACATAAACAATAAGAGTAGCTAAGCCACCATCACGTACTCGGCTGGTGTTACGGCAGGCAGCCCCACGTAACAACCCATCACTCGACTATATTTTGAAAAGAGGGAATAATTGGCGGGCCGCCAACACTTCTCAAAAGATTTTATAGGCGAGGTATATTTAGGCGAGAAGTTATCGATACCTACGTAACAAAATAAGTTAAATAGATTTGTTAAATTCCGCTGAGGGATTTTTCTATTTAAGGCCCTTTCAGCTTAAAGGCTCAAGTGAAGTATTTATCATATATAATCTTGTATTAATCAAGAATTACATGCTTTTTCAAATAACGTAAAAAGAGATTTTCACAACAGACATTCTGTTGTTTGATATTATCTCATCACATTGGCGCTATTCCCTCACACTATACAAGTGGCGACACCAGGCGAAAACAAACAGATCTCATATAAAAGCTTCCAGTGACGGTCTAGTAGTTTAATAGAAGCGTTTTACCTGAAATAAAACGCATATTAAAATACTTACCTCACTGGAAGCTTTACTTTTAATTCTGCCTGGTGAAACTTGCAATGATAAAAAATGGCGCTGTTCATTTTGCGAAGACAAAATTGGCGCGCGGCCGCTAGGTGTCGCCACTGGAGCCGGATGTACTAGCAAGCAAACTGGTAAGAACTAGTCAAATTCGACGGAAACGGATGTGCTTTCTCATATAAAAGCTTCCAGTGAGGTAAGTATTTTAATATGCGTTTTATTTCAGGTAAAACGCTTCTATTAAAAGAGCTTTTTAGTCTAATTTTACCTATTGTATTTTATTATAGGATTCCCTTGCTAGTTGGGTACACTCTGTACGTACCTACCTGCCCACTTGCAATGCTATAGTTCGCGTCACGTAAAAATAACGCTGGCCTTGAACCTGCGCAGAAGTCGATTTCTAGGTCTAATTGGTGGTAGGCGGTGGTGCGCGGGGCGGGCGGGTCACGAGGCGCATGCGTGCAGGTGCGCTATTGGTTCGTCAGTTGACATTTGCTTTCAAAGTTGTGTTAACGTCACTTTTCTCGTCAAAATACCGTCGCGCACAAAAGTTTACGAAAAGGTTTTTTAGAGAAAAAATATTTTTGAAGAATATTGTTGTATGAAATGAGAGGCAGATAATAATGCCTTTGATATTTTAATAGGAGCGTCGAGTCGTCATCTAGTTCTCGCGTCACCCAAGACGACCTAATGAACGGATTTGCTACATTAAACATTTTTTTTGTAATTAGATTAATCATTCTAAACTGAATCGAAAATGTCTTTCATTTTATGTAACATTTTCTAATAACCAATAACAAACAAAAAATTCAGAAATTATACACACTAACACGATGGGTTTCACAGTTTTCATACGGATCCCCATAATACCCGTGCGAAGCCAGGGCAGACCGCTAGTTCGTAATAAATTTACTTACAATAAACAAAAAAAAATATTTAGGAAAAAAATGGAGCTTAAAAAACATAACTACAGCGATAAAACATTTACCTAGGTTTAGGTTTAGGTAAATGTACTCTTGTTTCCGCATTTGGACTCAATATTGGTCCATTATGCGTGAGTGTGTGCTAGCATAGCCAGCCTAACTCTGTCCAGAAGCGCAGAATCCTCCTGGGCTCTTCACTGGCTTCGCGGAGTGTCCTCGGCAAGTTGAGGATTTCTGTTCGTTGTGCTGCTACTCCCTTGCATTCCAGAATTACGTGGGCAGCTGATTCGTCGTCACTGAGGCATCCTCTGCAGAGAGGGCTGTCTGTCGCTCCGATGGTGAATAGGTGTTTGTTCAGTGGGCAGTGCCCTGTTAGTGTACCCACGAGGATACGTAGGTCCGGTCTATTTAGGTTTAATAGGCGTTTGGTTAGCTCCGGTGATGTTGATGGAAGCGCCGCTCTGGTTTGTCTGTACTCAAGTAAGTTTGCCCATCTTTCGTTATGCATATCTCTAGTTTTGAGCCTTATCCATGTTTGGAGTAATGAGAAAGGCAAGGGGAGGAAAGGTAGTGGACCTTCTGTGGTTGTTTCCGATCCTCGCCGTGCCAGTTCCTCCCTTAAAAAGCTGTATAATTAAAGATAGACCGTGTCAAGGACACGGTCTATCTTTAATTATACAGCCAGATGACAGATAATTTGAAATTCATGATATCGCTTAAAAACCAGGCACTAGGTGAGTATAGAAAATTTAAGGCGCCGGAGAAGAAAGAATATTATAAAAGTTTAAACTCATTAGTAAATAAAACAATATTTTTTGAAAAGACAGCATATTTTAAGAAAAATATTAATAATCAAATATATGATCCAAAAAAATTATGGAAAAATCTTAAATCAACGGTTCTGCCGGACAAAAGACAAGAATTACCTTCACATTTTAATGACCCTGAGAAAATAAATTGTCATTTTCTAAATGTACCTGGCGGTTCTCACATTAATCTTTCTCTTCTTACTTATTTCGAGTTTAATAGGTACTGCGAAGAAAACCTTTTTTCATTGGAAACGGTAGATACGGATTGCGTCGCAAAAATAATACTAGGCCTTAAATCTAACGCAATTGGTTATGATGAAATAAGTCTCAGTATGCTTGCATTAACTTGTCCAGAAACGCTGAATGTCATAACTACGATTGTTAACAGCTCCATAACTACCTCACAGTTCCCTGACTTGTGGAAAGTAGCTATTGTGCGACCATTACCTAAAATCAGTAATCCAGCTGCGTTAAAAGATCTCAGGCCTATCAGTATTTTACCGTGTTTTTCCAAGGTGGCTGAAAAAGTAGTTTGTCAGCAGATGACTAGTTACCTGGAAAAACACAACGTCCTGCCAGAATTACAGTCAGGTTTTCGAAGAAGCCGCAGTACAGCAACCGCGTTACTAGATGTGACAGATATATACAGTATATTGGCAGCACAGGATGAAGGCATGTGTACTCTTCTTGTACTTTTAGATTTTTCCCGGGCTTTCGATGCAATCAATATACCACTGCTTTTATCGAAGCTATCCTTTTACGGATTTTATGAAAAAACGGTTAAATGGTTCCATAGCTATCTTGAAAATAGATTTCAGTTAGTTGAGATCAAGAATGCTGATGAATCCGTCATAAGATCTAGGGCTACTGCGGTTGTTAGAGGGGTCCCACAGGGTTCCATCTTAGGTCCTCTACTATTCATATTATATACAGCAGATATTTCAAATTGTATCTTAAAATGTAAGTTCCTATATGCGGATGACGTGCAGGTCTATATTTCATTTAAGGAGGAACATGCTAAGCAGGCCGTTTTGGACCTTAACGAAGATTTACAGCGAATCGCGAACTGGGCTAAAAATAATAACTTGGTCCTTAATCCTCTGAAAACGAAATACATGTATCTCGGTAGTAGGCATAAACTCATGAAGGCAGCTGTCCTGTCCGCCATAGAAGTTAAGCTGTTGGACGAACCCATTGAACGTGTAGAAGAAGCTCGAAACTTGGGTTTATGTATGGACTCAGAATTACGCTTTGAAAAACACGTAGCTAGCTGCGCTCAGAACTGCTTTTATAGGCTTAAAGTACTGTATAAAATTCGACCATACCTTTGTGAAGACCTACGAATACAGTTAGTGGAATCACTTGTACTTTCAAAGCTAAATCACGCTGACATAGTATATGGACCAAGATTGCTTGCGCGCACACAGTTACTCGTTCAAAGAGTGCAAAACGCCTGTGCTAGGTTTTGTTTTAGAGTCCCCCCGCGTAGCCACTTAACGCCCTACCTCAATGAGCACTTCATTCTTAAAATGAAGTCTAGACGGAAACATCACCTGGCCTGTCTTCTTTTTGATGTTATAAACCTGCACAAGCCAAAATATCTGTACGAGAAGCTGTCCTGGATCGCGTGCAAGCGCAATCGTAGGCAATGTTCCCAGCAGCTGGCTACACCACAGCATAGATCCGCAGCTTTCCGTGGTAGCTTCCGATACGCAGCCACCAAGTGTTGGAATAATATACCGCCACCGATTAGAATCCTTAAAAATAAATTAAATTTTAAGAAAAAGTTAAAAGCTTTTTTAGTTGAAGAACAGAGAAAACTTGGCAATGTTAACCACAATATCTCGATTATATAGATTAGATACCCTTATCTTCTGTAGGCCTCATTAGTGCATAGTATTCTGGATTAAGTGACTACTTTATTTGCAGTAGGTTACTTACATACCTCATCACTCCTTTTTGTTATTTGTTATTCTTTTGTAATTTTGTATTTGCTATCGCAGTTATTATTATTACATAGTGATCTATATATATATATATATATACTTATTTACTTCACGTCGTACATAGCAACAGTTAGTTAGGAACTTTGACTTGTATATGTATTTTCATTTTTATTATTTTTAACAAATCTGGCATTAAATTACATTTATTTCAAATAAATTTTACAAGTTAAACAAGTAGAAAAGATTAAGATTTACTTAACCTAAAACTTATTTTGTAAAAATTATGGTTAGTTTTTCATTTAAGTGTTAACAAAAATTATAATTGAACTTTATACTCTTACCATTGTACAGTAAGCTTCAGAGAAAAGGATACACCCCTTGATAATGACATCGAGCCGTTTAAGATTTTTGTTCTATGACTAATAAGAAGTGGAGGCTAAGCGGTTCAGACATCTGCTCGGCATGCTGAAGGTCCTGAGTTCGGATCCTATGAATACAACTTCACTTTTTGATGTTTTATTTTTGCTTTCAGCTTTTGTTAGTTTTTTGGTGGTTATTGTAATATTTTCGAAAACAAATATTGAGAATAATAGTCTTAATAGTCTTTATTTAATAAAAATTATTACACATCAAAAATTTAAAAACCATAATATTAAATGAGTAACAAATAGATTATAGTAAGTATTATGCTTAGGTTATTAATTACTTAAACCTATATGTTCAAAAAACCAAAACGATAGCAAAATAAAACAAAATAGATAAGAACGTTAGTCTTCGTTGAAATTTGTTGAATAAAAAAAGCTTCAGAGAAAAGTATCCACCCCGTTTTAAAACATTAATCTTTGCATGTCGCCACTGTCGAGCCAAGACAACATGCAAAATATCAAATCTAACAATGTAACGGGTCACGGGAGCGCGGGAGGGGGTTGTCGGAAGAGATACCAAAATGCGGGTACGTACTCAATTTACTTTATTGAGATATCTATCTACTACAAGGGGAAGGACGAACGCTTTCAGAGGCACTATCCCAACAAGGGTGGAAGTAGTGCTCATGCCACGTTGTCCAGTTGTAAGCAGATGAGATTATGAGATCCTGAGATTAATGTTACAAATTAAGCCTCGGAGGTGGTCATTTTCGTGAAACGCTTCGTTAGCGACTTCTAATTTGACCAGTAGTGACATCTAGTTATAATTTTAAGAACTAATTGGTCGGGCTTCAAATGGGTTCTTGAAGACATCAGAATCCGGAACGCTTCGATAGCGCCTTCTAATTTGACCTGTAGCGACATCTAGTTATAACTTTGCGAACTAAATTGGATCCATTGGCTTATTGATTTCCTTAAATTTTATATTGTTTGTTACAGTCTCCCCCTATGTCTGAGATGGCGTCTCGACGAACAGACATATGTAGTTTAATGGTCGTTTTTTACACGGCCTTCTTCTGGGGCGCGTCTCTTTGGGGAGGTCCAACCTGGGGGTTGTCTTCCGTGGACGTCCTCTTTTCCTGACTCGGATCTGCCAATAACCAGAACGGAGGTCTATAGTGCTCATAAATGGAGCGGGCTTGGCGTTATGCAAGAGGTCGTCTATTCTTGGCAGAGGATAAACATCTGGAGTGGTGACAGCGTTAAGTTGCCTATAGTCAACGCAAACGCGGATCCCTCCATCTTTCTTAGGGATCATTACTACGGGTGCCGCCCATGGAGATGAACAGTGTTCGATTATCCCTTCCGTCAACATCTTGTTGACTTCGTTCCGAAGAGTTTCTGTTCTCATGGGGTTGAGCCTGTATGGCGGCACAGCTATGGCTTTATGGGTACCAGTATCAATAGTGTGTTCCACTCCTCTTGCTGGTTCGCCATTAGCCTTGAAGATATCTTCATTAACTTTCAACAAAACTTCCAGGCTTTCCACGTCAAGGGATGCTATTCCGATATCAAATAGCATTGATGGATGGGAATTGGGATCATAGTCTTTCAGGGCCTCTCTGGCATCTTCATATAAGGCGTCCAGGACGGGGAATATCCATCGAACAGCTCTGTACACACCTTCTTATGAGGTGGGGTGGGAAGGTCAATCCGCTGCGAGTAATTTTGTACGTAGGTCCTGAAGATCTTCTTCCTTCGGATGTGAATGGCTTCTCGGCACTCATCCAACCAACCTCCTGACAGCTTCTCTCCGGGGTGTAGGGTTCCTGGGTAGTAATCCGTCGGGCCCCACGTTGGGCGCCAATTTGTAACGGGTCACGGGAGCGCGGGAGGGGGTTGTCGGAAGAGATACCAAAATGCGGGTACGTACTCAATTTACTTTATTGAGATATCTATCTACTACAAGGGGAAGGACGAACGCTTTCAGAGGCACTATCCCAACAAGGGTGGAAGTAGTGCTCATGCCACGTTGTCCAGTTGTAAGCAGATGAGATTATGAGATCCTGAGATTAATGATACAAATTAAGCCTCGGAGGTGGTCATTTTCGTGAAACGCTTCGTTAGCGACTTCTAATTTGACCAGTAGTGACATCTAGTTATAATTTTAAGAACTAATTGGTCGGGCTTCAAATGGGTTCTTGAAGACATCAGAATCCGGAACGCTTCGATAGCGCCTTCTAATTTGACCTGTAGCGACATCTAGTTATAACTTTGCGAACTAAATTGGATCCATTGGCTTATTGATTTCCTTAAATTTTATATTGTTTGTTACAACAAAATTTATTTTACATTATCGGAATTACCACAACCAAAGGTTTGAACCAGGGTCCCATCGGTCCAACTGCACTCTAAGCCGCTTAGTTAACGACCCGGCTATCGAGATTCTTACGTCAGGCGGTGAAATTAAGAATCATTTGTTTAGCATATGACGTGTTGGTAGAATATAATTCTTCGCTACTGATTGACTGATATTGTATTTTAAAGTCACCCTCAACGCAAATAAATAATTATTTGCTATTGCGGGTTGACTTTAAAATTGACATGACAAATCATTAAGTGTTGTGCAAATCTGTCGTTAATAAAGGTGTTTGTGTTATGCGATATCTATTCCTGTTTTGAAACAGTTATAATAATAATGGTTTGATTAACAACTTTTATAAAAACCAAAAATTGCGGTTCTCTGAACAAGAACACAGTATACAGACGATAATATATTTTATCGTACTAGATATGGGCATTACGGTAAGATTATTGTTTGTTGTAAATATTGCTAAGTTATTGTTGCAATCATGTTACATTACAAGAGACTAACAAGGTGTGTTTATATTGTATTTCTAATTATCATCTTCATTACAGAGAAAAACAGTTCGGAGATGGATATAAAGGTGATGTGAACTGTGATCGCCAAGGCCCTCGCCCAATGGCTTTATATCAATGAATCTGAGCAACACCGTAATATTAGGGAAGTTCACTCAGAGGATCCCTTCAAAACTACGCCTGCAGTGCTGAAACTTTTGGAGTGTCACTGAGCACTGTCGACGACATCTTTTAATGGAGAAAAGTAGGATAGAGGATAAATCCTAAAAACATATTAGACCTCAGAACAAGGCTAAGGGGGCCTAACACTAGGTAAATATCATATTATAAATATGTATGTAAATATGGTGTATTGTTGACATTTTTACTAACATCATTGCAACAGATATAAAAAGGTTTATTGTTTGTAGGTTACTGTGGACGGATGTCATCCAGGCGAGCTAGAGAAACTGGCAGCCGCATGAACAGTGACCGATGCCTTGAAGTTTTGAAGGACGTAACGCTGCCGTCTATGCATGTCGCATATCCTGAAGGCCAAATATACCTAGTTCAGGATAATTCTTCAGTTCATCGGCCCCGAACCGTCCAAGCCTGGTTGAAGGCCAAGAAAAACAACGGAGTGGCCGGCTAAAAGCCCGGACCTAAATCCAATAAAAAACTTATGGGGTCAGATGGTTTTAAACTTGGATTTTAGTGAAATTATAATATATTTATTTATTTATTTATTTATTTATTTATTTATTTATTTATTTATTTATTTATTTATTTATTTATTTATTTATTTATTTATTTATTTATTTATGTATTTATTTATTTATTTATTTATTTATTTATTTATTTATTTATTTATTTATTTATTTATTTATTTATTTATTTATTTATTTATTTATTTATTTATTTATTTATTTATTTATTTATTTATTTATTTATTTATTTATTGCATTCATGTCCTTTACAAGATGTTACATTTTAATAGGTAGAAATTACATGAACCCTGTAAGGGCGTGGCATAATTCTGAGTTCTTAGTTTTACAATTTCATATTATTAATAAGTATTTAAATATTTAAGATCAGTATAATACACACAATTTGTAAGCTTATCATATTTTATATGTCAAAAAATATATATTTATAGGTATTATTAAGTATTCAATTAAATATAATTATAGAAGCAATTCAATGAATGTCCAGAAATTTAAATGTCAATGAAAAAATTATTTTAAATGTATAACATAACAGGTATCCATCTATTTCTTTTTTTTTTCAAGAAGTTTTGTGTTAACGATACACCATCTGACCTCGCATATTTTTCTTATGTTATGTTTAAAGGGTTATCAAAAACTGTGAAAAGAGAAAGATATAAATTGCTTAACTGTTACAGTTAGCATGTTGGTTCTTACTCTCACATGCACAGATATCAATATTTCATATTTGAACCTTATTTTTTTATTCAACAAATTTAACCGAAGACTAACGTTCTTATCTATTTTGTTTTTTTTTGCTATCGATTTGGTTTTGTGAATATATAGGTTTAAGTAATTTAATTAATAACCTAAGCATAATACCTACTTACTATAATAAAGTTACTCATTTAATATTATGGTTTTAAAATTTTTGATGTGTAATAGACTATTATGACAAGTATGTAAATAATTCGAGAAATAAATAATATTGTTTATACACCATATTTTTGTATACACTTACTTAATACCTTCTGAATATTTGTTTTCGAAAATATTACAATAACCACCAATAAACTAACAAAAGCTGAAAGCAAAAATAAAACATCAAAAAGTGAAGTTGTATTCATAGGATCCGAACCCAGGACCTTCAGCATGCCGAGCAGATGTCTGAATCGCTTAGCCACCACTTCTTATTAGTCATTCAACAAAAATCTTAAACGGCTCGATGTCATTGTTAGGGGTGTATCCTTTTCTCTGACGCTTACTGTACAAATATAATAGAACAACATCCTATTCCAATCATTGTGTGTAAGCATATCCATTGCCATATTCATTCAGTCATTGCAAGTTGATAATCTACATAGGACGCATGATGGATTGCTTTGTTGCCTTTCAGCATTTGAAGTTATAATGCGGATTTCATCATGAAGGAGATGGTAGGTGGCTGCTGTGTGTGCTCAGATGAGCGGGGCTGGCCCGACAACCCCCTGGTCTACTGTGATGGCAATGGCTGTACTGTTGCTGTACATCAAGGTAAATTTATCAATTTTTATATACAACATCAACCCCTTCAAAATAAATGACTCTATGATATAATGATGTTGCAAGACCTATTGGCATGTCCTTGATCTTTTCATAGATAAAATTTTTAAGTTGATCCTACTTATGGCTTCCACCTGTCATGTTGGTCTGCCATCACATTGGTTATGAGAGTGAGAGAACAGATGTGTTTGCATGCATACATGTGCACTATAATATGTCTTGCAGACCTGGCTAGTCTCCGTTGTCGAAATTTGGCTAGAAGGACATCATGTTATTTAATTGGCTTAATCATAATAATTATAATGTCTTGAGAAAATTCAACATTCACTATCATATCAGTAGGTATTATCATATTACAAGATGTACAGACAGAAGCATTAATTGGTAACCCCCCTTACAGCTAAAGTTTACATTGCAAATCACTGTACGATTTACAAATCTTTTACTCAAATACTAAGAAACAAAAACGTAACACCCAGTGGGAATCGAACCAGACAATCGCTCACATGACAAGTAATGCACGCACCAACCAACTAAACCAACGAACCAGTTATCAGAGCGTCGAAATTTTATGTTATTAGTGTTCGACAGCGGATTTTTATTTATGAGATCTCTTTACACTGGATAAGAAAAAAAAAGAAGTATTTGAGGGTAGATTTATATATAATCTTGGTGAATAATGAAAAGGTCACTAGCCATACTCAATTCTAGTCTTGACTTACTGGTTTGAATCATAAATGAATTGAAGAATATTGAAGGAAATTATGCAAATTAAGAATTTTGTGAGAACTAAGATCGCGGTGCTATTCGAACAGCAAATGAGTAATCAGGAGATTGCTCGTTAGCTTTGAATTACGGTAAGTTATCAACTTATTATTCTTGTGTCATAATCATTACGAAACAAATACATATTTTTTTAGTAAAACCTTGTTATCTTTAACTTCATTTAAGTATTGATTTGTTGTCTTACTTGAAATAAGAACTGATAAACAAAATGAGCAAAAGAAAATCTAAACTTCTTGTATGTTTACGAAAGCTGGGCGTGTATTAAAATAAATGTACCTACTTGACCCGTAAACACAAAAAAACTGAGGGTTTTAATAAAGGTTTTAATAAATAGGGCACGCACTAGCCAGACACAGGGCAGTATCAATCAGTCCATAAACAGTCCAGGTCGGGTGTTACATACGTCGCCTGTGGCTTCCGTGTTTCGGGTAAAAATAAATAGAAAACCAAAATATAAACACAAAACACAGCAGAGATGAAAAACGCCGAAGTCTCGGAAGGATTCTGTCAAAGAGAATAAAACCACTACGTTCTAGATTCTGTGGCGTCTTGACAGACAACCGCTGACAACATGACACTATCAAAGACAAATGATACATTGCATTCAATAATTGTACCCGCACCACTAATAAAATGGTAACATTTCGAATGTACCTAATTCGAATATCATTTGATAAGCTTTTAAATATCATAAAATAACTCCGGCCTTTACGAGAAGGAGTGAATAATTGAAAAATCGTAGAAAATTTATTAAATTTGATTCATATACATCAGATCCATGGACGCAAAAAAAAGTCCAGACCAAATTCAGCCATTGTTCTTTATTTTGTCTATGATAATTGTGCAGTGCATCGTACGCGGATGGTTTCTCAAGGGTTGTTCATCTCTACAAGGCATTACTGTTATTTCTTGGACATCTAAAAGTTCGGACCTAAATCCGATAGAAAATATGTGGGGTCAAATGGTTTTAAATTGAGATTCCATGATTTACACGTGATCCAAATTGTTTAATTCATTAGATTAGCAAAGTAAACGAAAATCTAATGAAAACATGTGTATTCTCGAGCACTAAATCGAAAATGGAATATTATTTTTCAGGATAGGAAGCTATTTGTAAGTAGGCTAAATAATAAAATAAAACATTAATTAAATTTTTTGTGTTGTTGTTTGTGTAGGCAAATTTTTGAAAAAAATAAACGTAATTGTTTACCTGAAATTATTATTATTGTTTTATTTTATCAATTACTTTAAATTCATACTAATAGACAAAAACTTCACTATAACACATAAATAAAAGTCATTACATTACTAAAATTAAGTAGTACACATGAGTCTACGCAACACTAACGCTGCTGGCTATGATGAACTAACAACAAAACTTTTCAAACAAAATATTGGTCCAATCCTTGAATCCCTTACACATATAATTAATCTTTCTCTGGAAAATGGTGTATTCCCTAATAGTCTCAAAAAGTCTGTAGTCAAACCTCTCTTTAAAAAGGGATCTAGGTCAGATACTGGAAACTATCGACCCATAACACTAGTGCCAATAATGTCTAAAATATTTGAAAAGGTAATGAGTCGAAAAGTTATAACGTTCTTAGAAAAACACAATGTTATATGCGACGAACAAAATGGATTTATGTGTAAGAAATCAACAACTTTAGCTTGTTTTAAATTTGTTAAAGAAATGTTAGACTCCTTAAATCGGAAAGAAATTCCAGTCGCCGTCTTTCTTGATATGAGTAAAGCTTTCGACACTGTCTGCCATGACCGTCTGCTACATAAACTAGAGTGCTATGGCGTAAGGGGTCCTGCATACTCTTGGTTTGAAACCTATCTGAAGGGACGCAAACAGTGCACTGAAATATCAAAAATGACATCTGAAACAAATACACAAGATACGTTCAGATCAAATTACTCATTAATTAATTACGGTGTGCCACAGGGTAGTGTTCTTGGTCCTATATTATTTCTTATTTACATTAATGACTTGCCAAAAGCCACGGACCAATACACCATCATGTTTGCGGATGATACGACAATTTTAACTAAAGAAGAATCTATTGACAATGCTGTGGGTATGGTAAACCAATCCTTAAATGACATAGTTTACTGGCTTAATCGAAATAATTTAAAAATAAACACAACTAAAACCAAATTCATGAGACCAGTGACATATAAAAATAAGATTAGGAATAAAATTGACATAAATTACAATAACAATAACATTGAGGAAGTATATGACATAAAATTTCTAGGAATAACTATCGACAGACATCTAAATTGGAAGAAACAAATTGACATTGTATGTAAGAAAATAAATAAATTTATATTTGCTCTCAGGCGAATAAAGGATCTTTCGAATATTAAAACGGCATTGACAGTTTACCACAGTCATGTTTGCTCTATTTTAAGATATGGAGTCATAATCTGGGGTAACTCAACGGATGCTCATAGAACTTTCGTAGCCCAAAAGAAGTGTATTCGGGCTATATTTGGTATTAAGCGGAGAGATTCATGTAGACCTTTATTTATAACGAATAAGCTGTTAACATTTCCATCACTTTATATTTTTGAGATGTTGAAATTTGTAAGAAACAACATGCCTCTATTTGAAAAGGATGAAAATTCTCAAAATAAAAGGAAGATTGTACAAAAACCACTTAAAGTGCCCCAATTGAGACTAGAATTATGTAAAAGGAACTGCTACGCAATGGCCATACGACTATATAATAAACTTCCATATGACATGAGAAATTTGACAAATAACGAATTTAATCGTAAAATATATAATTGGCTCTGTCAAAATTGTTTTTATACGATTGATGAATATTTTCAATTTAAATTTTGACATATTGTATACATAATAATAATTTGACTATAATATTTTAATTAAATATAAGAGTACTGAAAATTGCTATAACTAAATGTCTAAGTTAATATCAAATATTTGCACGACTATTAAGTCAAATATAGTGATACTTACTTATTTTAAGACCTACTGTTAACCTATATTTAAGCAAATAAATAATATTTCATTTCATTTCATTTCATTTCAGTAGTTAAAAAAAAAACTTCCACTGCAAGGATTCGATGACGATCATTACGATGTGCGGTGACAGAATCTCGGTTACACTAACCACTACACCATAGTTACATGTCATACAGGCTCGAAATTTCAGTATCGTTACTCCTGATAAAAGAAATGTAGGTGTTGAAAAAAACATTTGTTTTTTATTTAAACAATTAAACAAACTTTATAAAAAAACAAAAATAAAAATTATGTAAATTAAAATGAATATATAAATCTTCACGGGTTTGAACCTACATGCTACTGAATGATAACTATGACATATTCTGTGAGGGGGTTACCAATTAATGCTTCTGTCTGTACATAGGTACGAATAAATGACTACCTTTCTTATGCCTGCTGAGTTGAAAGAATCGTAAATACTCGTAGTACCTACTTTGTAGTAAGTTGGTACAAGATGAACCAAAGACTCACTTATTAGAAGTACCTAATGTAGGTACTTATTACTCTGTCATTCAAGATTATCCGAGTGATTTCGCTGAATTTATTATTCGATGAGTATAATATACTTCCTTTCAATTACGTTTTAATAAAACGGGTAAAGTAATGGGATCCATACCTTATTAAGAAGGTAGGTATCACGTAGGTTCAAAATAAAAGTCGATACATAATTACTAATTCAAACCTCAGTTTGTAAGACATACAAACATACACAAAACAAATAAGACATCACAACAAATAGAACATTAGTTACTAAACGCAAATAGGTAGTTTGCTTGGCTTGGCTAAATCCAAGCAGGTAGGTTGAGTGGCTTCTGGATGCATTGTAATACCACAGTACACATGTATACCTACTGTGGTAATATCTTCATTTTATTTGAATAGCCCAGCGAGTGCTATATAGGTTATGTATGACAAATAGGTAAGTACATAACTTTACCAACGACTTCTACCAGCATTAAAATGCTAGCTACTTATGTAAACGTAAAATATCAAAAAGCAACAAAAAAAAATGTGAATAAAGTACATACCAATGGCGTGTCCTCGACGTAGGTACGTTCCTCTTCTGATATTAACGATCTTACCTTATGGCAGGACTTTAAAATAATACGAAGATGTCAGCTTACAATTTGTATTGATTAAAATAACTTGTACATCGAATAAGTCTGTTTTTAAGCTAGATAATTATTTACATTGCAATACACGTAGGCGCCGCGCGCTGGTCGCGCTCCGAATGAATGACAAACCACCCGCATTCCATTAGAAGCGGGCTTTTTTTTAAATACATCGATAAAGACGCAGACCAAGTAAATTAAAAGTTTCAATTATATCTGTGATTTTAGGAGAATCTAACAATAAGATTTTGAGCTAAATTAAAACATTTTCCCGACGGCTCCCAAAATAATGATTGAATCGAAGTTGATTTTATCATATACCAATAGAAATTTATTTATTCGTGGTTGAGTTTTAGCAGGAAATAATTAATTTTTCTGCTAAAAAATTCAAAACCACAAAATAGTTTGCATCTCGCGTCAACACAACACGTAACACTAGTGTACACCAGTGTTTCACGCAGGTGAAGCTGCGGTAAAATGTCATACTACGATCAAAGATCCTAATAGACAGAAAACTAATACTTTTTACTATCCTTTAAAAAGGAACTGCGATCTATATAGACAAATACATGAAAGTATGAATAAGTACTTTTTTTAAGTCTATGGACAAATAGATACATACATAACCTTTGGCGGGACGCCTTGCGACATCTATTGGAGGAAAGATTGGTTTTCTTATAATGAGCTTATACTATTCACTACTAGATGTCGCGATTATGATCACATCAAAACTTGTCTATGGATGTCATCATCATCATCATCATCAGCCTATGTTAGTCCACTGTTGGACATAGGCCTCCCCTAATGAGCGCCATAGCGCCCTGTCTTCGGCTTGTCGCATCCAGCATCTGCCAGCAGTCTTTCGCAGATCGTCATCCCACCTGGCCGGAGGGCGTCCTACACTACGTTTACCGAGTCGCGGTCTCCACTCAAGAACACGTTTACCCCAGCGGTTATCGGTTCTTCGCGAAATATGGCCGGCCCACTGCCACTTCAGTTGGCTAATTCTCTGAGCTATGTCGATGACTTTAGTTCTCTGTCGGATGAATTGGTTACGAATCCTATCCTTCAGAGAAACTCCGAGCATAGCTCTTTCCATAGCGCGCTGAGTGACTTTGAACTGGTGGACCAACCCTATCGTGAGTGTCCACGTCTCAGTTTCGTAGGTCATGACTGGTAGGACGCACTGATTAAAAACTTTCGTTTTCAAACATTGCGGTATGGATGACGAGAAGACTCGACGTAATTTTCCGAACGCTGCCCAGCCTAGCTGGATCCTCCTCTTGGCTTCCTTCTCGAAATTGTTTTTACCCAACTGCAAAATCTGCCCGAGGTAAGTGTACTCAGAAACAATTTCGAGAAGGTGGCCATGTACGATAACCGGTCTTGGATCAATGTGGGCATTGATCATGACTTTGGTTTTATCCAAATTCATGCCAAGACCGATACATCGGGAGGCTGAAGCTAGACTGTCCAGCATCCGGTTCAGCTCCTCTAGCGACTCCGCCATTAAGACTATGTCATCAGCGAATCGCAGGTGTGAGATGTAGTCGCCGTTTATGTTGATGCCCTTGTCTTTCCAGTCCAGCGTCTTAAACATATCTTCCAACGCGCTCGTGAACAGTTTCGGGGATATGACATCCCCCTGCCTCACTCCTCTGCGCAGTTGGATCGGTTTAGTCTGCTGGTCCTGTACTCGGACACTCATCGTAGAGGCTTCGTAGAGACATCTCAGCACCTCGATATAACGATAGTCTACTTGGCATCGCTGTAAGGATTGTAGAACAGCCCAGGTTTCAACGGAGTCAAAGGCCTTCTCATAGTCCACAAAAGCCAGACACAGGGGCTGATTATACTCTTCGGACTTCTGTATAATCTGCCTCACTGTGTGAATGTGGTCTATGGTACCATATCCTCCGCGAAACCCAGCCTGCTCCGGTTGTAGTGTAGTGCATACCTAATGTACGACGTCACTCTATAACCTAGTTAGAGATAAGGAAAAATAGATAAAATGAATGCAATGTAAACATATCGGATTACTTACGAAGAATCTTTAATATAAGAAAATAGATAACATTATTTGTAAAACAATGAGCATATCGAATTACGAAGATAAGGAATTAATAAATCAAAATTAGAGGTAAATTTATAGTATATAAAGCCTTGCTTTTTCTCAATAAATATTCAGTATCCAACCAACCACAGTCGTGTTAATTACTCCCCTTCAAACCTTCATTACATGGCGACCCTGCCAGTCCACTGCTTTAAGGCAGTGGGCTGGGCCCCTTTGGATTCCCAGTCGTAGTCCTGAACGGCAGCAACACCAAGCCTGAGCAACGCGAGCTACGCGCACACTATCCGACTATGGACCAAGAAACCGAGCGTAACCTCTGACGCTGACCAACGAGACCAGCCAACAGCCGCCGCGAAGAGATCATCATAGCACAAAACGGAGCGGACAACAGTGCTAAAACCGGACCAGTGCAGAAGGAAGAAATTGAATAAGTGCCTCACAAAGATGATTGAGCACCGTGCAACTACAATGGTTATGCGGAAACAAGTAACGAAGGTATAAAAGTGAACAAGAAACAAGAGGATGGAAGAATAAGGAGTCTAAAGGTATCTAACATAAATAACAAATTAAGCCTAGTACATCGAATTACATTATATGCAACTATGATTAAGGACACAGATGTTCAAACTTTAATTAATTTCGTACTAAAAACTAGGTTGTCTCAAAGTGCTAAGATTGTCAACTACTTATGGTAATGTACAACAAATGGTTGATGAAATGAAGAAACACCTCCTTACTAGGAAATCGAATACCGCGTTACAAAAACAGTTAATGAGTCTGTTCACAGAGATTTCAGCCATGATAGGCCAACCATGGTGGAAATTTCCAAAAAACCGAGAAATTTACATTATAATATACTCACCATCTTTATTAACATTGTGTGTCAAACCTAGTTCTCGATCGTGTACGAAACGAGCTTTCCTCGCGAGAGAATTAGATACGTTTTGCATCACACAAAATATAAAGGAGATTTGCATACTCCATAATGATGACACCGCTAGTATCATAAAAGAACTAGCTTAATATATAAATAAATGTGGTACATGGTCCGGAGCCCGATTGTGTATAATAAAAGGTGTCAAGAAAATAAATAATAAAGATGATCAACGAGTAATATTAAATGATTTCCATTTTTTTGGTCATGCAGGCATTCGGCATACACCGTATAAATTGGTGTTTGGTAAACTGTGTAACATACCAAGTAACATTATAAGTAGAGTTGACCTAGTTTTTATTTATGTTATTGGAATATTTAAATTTGAATTATATAATCTCTAGATGAATAAGGATTTAAGATATTATGCTTACTTGCTAGAAACAAAAATTGTAAGATCAGATAACAATGATAATTTATTTGTAAACAAAAATTGTACTTGCAATGTTAGATTTGAATTGTATAACCTTTAGTATTAGTTTAAAAAAAAAAAAAAAAAAACGGGAAAGGTGTAGTGTAGTGCATACCTAATGTACGACGTCACTCTATAACCTAGTTAGAGATAAGGAAAAATAGATAAAATGAATGCAATGTAAACATATCGGATTACTTACGAAGAATCTTAAAGATAAGAAAATAGATAACATTATTTGTAAAACAATGAGCATATCGAATTACGAAGATAAGGAATTAATAAATCAAAATTAGAGGTAAATTTATAGTATATAAAGCCTTGCTTTTTCTCAATAAATATTCAGTATTCAACCAACAGCAGTAGTGATAATTACTCCTCCTCTAAACCACCATTACACGGTGGCTGAAACTCGTCGAGTCTCCTGGCGAGACGGTTCGATATAACTCGTGAGAAAAGCTTATAGACGTGACTTAGGAGCGAGATGGGTCTATAATTTTTAAGAAGGGTTTTATCTCCCTTCTTAAAAAAGAGCACCACCAAACTCCCACTCCACGCCTTTGGAGTTCTCCCACTGTAAAGGACGGCGTTGAAGAGGCTCTGTAACTCCTGTATAACAGGGTATCCTTCAGCTTTCAAAAGCTCTGATGTTATTCCGTCCTCACCGGGGGCTTTTCCATTTTTAAGCTGCCTCAGAGCGAACACGATCTCGTCTTGACTGATGTCTGGCAGTTCGTCGGTATAGTGGCGTATCAAGGTGGCTCTAGAATCGTGGTCGTCTCGTTGGGAACGGGGAGCATGTGCAGCGTATAAACGGCCATAAAAGTCCTCTATCTCGGCCGATATCTCCGGCTTCGACAATACGGTCCTTCCGTCGTGCGTTGAAAGCTTCGTCAGGTGGCTCCTTCCAAGCTGCTGAGTGAATACTTTGGACCCTCGGTTTCGCTCTATCGCCTCTTCGATGAGGCGTGTATTGGAGCTCCGAAGGTCGCGTCGTACCATCTTCGCAATTCGCTTGTTCAGGTCTGACCTCTCTGACGAAGTCGCTTGGGTGGTTTCCCGTCTTTTTGTCATCAGCCCAAGACTCTCATCCGAGAGTTTGGACTTCTTACCAGTACGCTGCTTTTTGCAAAACTTGATGCCCTCGTCCCTCAGCGTTTCTACCAGATTGTGTAGGGTCTCGTCAGCGTCATCAGTGGGTTCCAAGGCAGCGAATCTATCCCCGAGAAGCTGCTGAAACTTCTCGGTGCCCGCCATGATTTGGATTGGGTTCGGTCGGAGCGTGGACTTCATCAGACGGTTTCTTTCTAGCTTCAAATTTATATTCAGAGAGCCTCGAAGGAGTCGGTGATCAGATTCGGTATTGAACCTGTTGATCACTGAGACATCTCTGAATATATGCTTGCTATCCGTCATGATGAAGTCGATCTCATTTTTTGTCACAGAATCGGGACTCCGCCATGTCCACTTCCTTTGGGGCTGTTTCTTAAAGAAAGAGTTCATTAAGAACAGCCCCTCTTTCTCGAGGAAGTTGACGAGCATTTGTCCCCTGTGATTTCGAACACCAAAACCATGCGGGCCTATTCGGGATTCGTTGCCAGTCTGGGTTCCCACCTTGCCGTTAAAGTCCCCCATAACAACGTTGAAGTGAGCCTTGGTGGTGTGATGTAAGGCTTTGGATATGTCTTCGTACATATCCTCCACTTCATCATCCGAGTGTGCCGAGGTCGGTGCGTAGACCTGAATGACCTTCAAGCTGTAGCGCTGAGACAGCCGAAGGATCAGGTACGCTACCCTGGTCGACACACTGGAGATTTCTTCGACGTTGTTAGAGAGGGCCTTATTGACGAGGAAACCTACGCCACCCTGGGATGTTTTATCACCCTCGCGAAAGTAGAGAAGATGGCCCGAGTCTAAGGTTACAGTGTCCTCCCCCTCTCTACGGACTTCACATAACCCTAGAACATGCCATTTAATGTTCTCTAGCTCCACTTCCAACTGCGCTAGATGGTGATCAAGCCTCAGAGTGCGTCCGTTAAACGTTGCTAGGGTCAGTGTGTGTGGGGTGTGGTAGCCTAATGTAGCCCGGAGATTCCTAGCACCCCCTGCCCCGCCGTTACCGTGGCCGCTACCATGGCCAGGAATAGCGAGGCGGCCGGGAACTGGGGGCCATTTTGTGGCGGTTCTTATCTATGGATGTATAGTGCGCAAATAGAAAAAAATTGAGATGACAGGGAGAGTGATTTGGTTCGTCCAAAATAGAACAGATACAAAATATAAAAGATAGTCTGCAATAGGGATGTTAACACTAATCAAAAACTCATGTTTAAGCTGTATTTAGTGCTCGACCGATACGGTGAGCGCGTACCGTACGCGCTGATCGTACGTCCTGATCGTCGGTCGTGAAAAAGCGTTTAGTGCATAACTGACGGCAAACGTAGCCAAACGTGTGCAGTTGCGACGAAAAATGAATCCATTTGTTAACTCAATAATACATATGTGCTTACTATTTTCGCAAACGATTACGGCACAAAAAACGGAGAAGATATCATGTGCATCCAATAATTGTAGACCGGCTAATTGAAGGAGAAGTTTGTACATTGTAGGTATTTGAAATTGCGACAGTACGAGGAAAAATTTTCATTTTCATTTTGTTCGCGATAGTGCGTACGCGCGTACGGTCGGTTGCTCGGTCAGCGCCGCACTAAATGGACGTGAATAACGACTAGCGCGTCAGTCGACCGACGCACGCGCCGGACCGACGAGCTCGACCGATGGTTTTCGTCAGCGCGATGTAGCTGTACGCGCGGAGGAATTCATCAGCGCTGCACTGTGTAATCGTTCATACGTTTTCATTGATACAGCTACGCTCGACCGACCTCAGTGCTCACCGTCGGTCGAGCACTAAATACAGCCTTAGTGTTACTTTTATGATAGTTTGTATTACAGTGGCTTTTGATCCTAACATCGTTCTTTACCAGTGAATTTCTCTGTGTTTTAGTGGGTTTTGAAAGCAGCCAACCATTTCAAAGCAATTTTTAAGAACTTTTGATTGATGGTACTAACACAATATTGGTCAAAAAGCATTATAGCGGGTTTTGATACTACACTAAAGAGGAAAGATTTGACTGTTTGTTTTGAATTGAAAATAGGTACTGGACCGATTTGAAAATTTCTTTCCAAAATTTTCCGTCATGAACATAGGCATTAAACCTAGCGCTATATATTAAGGCTCCGCTGCTTGCTTTTTCTCTACCGCCAGTGTCAGTTATGTATTAGTGTCAATATGGAGTGTCGAGTCGATGTCAAAAATGCCAATGCTCCTAAATACGTTAGGGATCAGTATAAAAACTGTGAAACCCAATGTGTTAGTATGTATAATTTCTGAAAGTTTTGTTTAACGCCAGTGCGAAGCCGGGGCGGACCGCTAGTACGTCAAAATTTAGGTTAGGTATTAATAACTTTTTTTTTAAAAACCATTTAGGTACTGTCCTATAAGTACATAATACAAATTCGCCATAACGCACATGCACCAGCCGAGCCATGCAGCGTGCAGCGATCATCGTGTGCGTGACTGCCTTCCTCACTTATTTACGTTGCTTGCTTACAAATTATAATAATGTATTTAGTAATAAGAGAACCCTAGTGTCTAGATAAATCTTTATTTTAGTACATATAAAAGACGCCTCATGCCTAAAAATGTACATAACCATTATCAAACCATAACCGTATTGTTTAAATCGGTACCTAAATAAAATAGGACCACAAAACAGAATGTTATATAATAAATATATTACCTACACAGGTTTTCAGAATATTCCAGATCAGACCAAGGGGTTTTTACCCATAAATGGGTAAAAACCCCAAATCAAATTTGATCAATATTTTTATCTCTTTTATCTACCCTGAATTGTATAGGTAAGTATTATAAACATAGAAAAAAAAAACAAGTTGAAGAAAAATATATTTTGGCGTGCCTAATAGTCCGGCCACACGCTCCGCCTTGCCTGCGCAGTCTAATCTTCAGCATGTCATCCAATACATACAGATAAAGGTTATAAAATTTTCGTCCATGGATGGACCAACCGTGCATTATACCTATGTACCTATCTGTCGTAAAATGTTTTGCATTCGCTCGTTGACATTGAATCTAAGAATTTGTATTCTAACGTAACAATAGTGCTAATTATTAATCCATATAATAATTGTAATCTGATGCTAACGATTGCACAAACCACTCGTATTATCTATATCATAATGGAACTGCTTTTTCGGGCCTGCGCGAGCTACCGACTAGTGTTGTGTCCACGATTATCTTGGACGCTCGAAATCACACTCCTAAGGTTGTGGGTGATCCACACGTCCACACACAGCCAAACAACAAACATTTTTTATATCTGTGGTAGGTATTATTGAATTCAACATGGCCTTTGCTTTTGGTTTTGTAGCTAGCCAAATGGCAGCCGATTTGTAAATTGATGATTCTATTTGTAGAATACTAACTCCAAAAACTGGCCTAGTTTGTACTCAAACTAATTTTTTTTTCTTTTATTTAGTTTTATGCAGGTCAAACCCTATTTCTGTTGTCTACCTTAATTTTTTTTCGTTTAGAACTGGCCGCAGGTGAGGTGAAAAAATGATACCTAAAAAGAAATGTATGATGATTGTATGAATTATAAACACCAGCATTTCGCTATACCTCACAATGAGTGGAAATATCTTTGTTTTGGTAAATATTATGGAAGCTATTCCTTCATCACTACATGGCATTTTTCTCACATTTCAGACTTCGGATTGTATTTACTCTTCACGATGCTAATATTTTTGATTCATTATACTGTTGTCGCTTCATGTAGGTGGTTCTTAACAATTTGAATGACACAGCATGTACAATTTGCTTGTTTATTGTCTAGCAATAGATTCTAGAATTATCTAAAAACATTCCAGAATGCATGTTAAGGAAAAGACTTTGTATTAACTAATAATAATAGCTGTACTGAGTGAGAGAAATTATAAAAACACTTTAAAACCAATAACAGAAATATGATAATAATTTACATTAGCTTTATTCCTTGATAAATCCAACTCCAATATTGGTTCAATCAATAATTTGTTTATGTGAGAGAAATACAATTTGAAGCTAGTATCGTGGATCACTATGCACTTGATATTAATTTAATTTTAGCAGTACTACTATAGCTTGAGACAACTTGCCAGTTTAACGCTCGGGACCGAAGTGGATGCTTTTCAGCTGGTGATTTTCCATCATAGCTCGTTGGCGGCAAATATCGCAATTACCACGCGATTGAACGTGCCCCTTATTGGCTAGCGTGTCTCGTCCAATCGTGTTTTACAAAAATGGTGTTGCCAGGCGTAATCAGTGTTACCAAACTAACTGAAGTAATACTTGACAATTTCAAAACAGATGACAGGTGGCTATAATTATTGACGTACCAAAAATACGACATCGTACGATCCTCCTGGCGTGCGATCAAAATTTACTTACATTTCCAATAGTAAATACCTTCCAGCGATCAGAAACCAAAATATCAGAATTTCAATTTAAAATGAACCTTAAAATGCATTTTGTCACTAGTTTATGAACAATGCACAACAATGAAATAAAAAGCCGTTCCATTTTAGGAATTGAAATTAATTCAAGCGGAATACTGACTATCAACGCTCTGGCTGTGTGAATTTATCAACTTATAATTTAGAAATCAAATTTTTATAACCTGATCAAAAAATCTATTGTAAATCAGGCATTGCAAAACTTAAATCTGGATTATTCAATTATTACGACATTCGGTTTTATTAAATTTGGTACAGTTTTTTTTAAAGTATTGTTTCGGACTAATATTTACTGATTAACTCTCAGATCAATTAAGACTACAATACTTCAATTTAATTTTGTTTGCAACCTTTTTCAGTATTTAGTATAATAATTCACGATGGTCCGTATACATTTGTAGAAATAAGATAGTAAAGCTGTTTATCTCACCCGAGTGCAGAACTGTGTATATATTAGGGAAACCATCTGCACGTTATAAAAAGTAATGCAATATTGTAATATTCTATTATCCACTGATAGCAATAAAGTACCGTTATTGTAATTAATTTTTTTTTTAGACTTATAACAAAATCTTAGATATTACATATTATTAGATACCTACTCGTATTAATGAACTTTTTGTTACTGGGTTTGAATTCCGAGTTTCGAGTGATGCCTCGTAGATGAAATAATTAAGCTTTTCAATACCTTATTTGCCGCAACTTCTCTCGACCTTGTTGTGAAAGAACTCCTTTCGCCCATCCTGAATCTCAGTATAAATATGCATCGTCGATGTCCTCCACAGCCTAGCGAACCCGACATCACATTCTGTCGAATTTATCGCCCTTGGACATGACAAACTTCTCCTTTGTTGTTAATTATTTATGTTAATTTATGTAATAGGCCTATAGGTCTTCAAATTAATAAATAAATTAAATAGCTGAAAGTTGTAGTAGTCTTCTGATTCTAATTAAAAGCAATATCTGGAAATAATTGTACCTACATCACTGTAACAAGCTGACATCACATTGGACTAATTGTACCTACTAGTATTCTTTTAAGAAAACTGAACGACCTGGGTCTAACTGGGAATGGTCACAAAATTCTTAAGTCATACCTGACCAGTCGCACTCAAGCTGTTAGGATGAGTGAATTTAAAAGCTCTGCAGCGCCGATTACATACGGAGTCTCACAAAGATCCATCCTGGGTCCGTTGTTATTCATCGTTAAATGGTGCGCTCCGCGGGATAGTTCGCTGTTTACCTCGCAATATCCGATATACTGTCTATAATTCCCTAATAAAGCCACACATTGACTACTTGATTGAAATCTGGGGATCAGCAGCAGACTAACCTGAACTTATTGCAAATAGCACAAAATAAACTATTAATATTAATTTATTAACTATTAATTTATTATTACTAATCAAAAGACTACTTAGCTATAATTATCTAACACCTACTATTAAACTATACAGTGAAACTAACATACATATAAACATTACATTCAAAACTAAACGTGACCATTATCAAAGAATGTAACTGAGAAATGCAGACAAATTAATTCTACATCATCCAAGAACAAATTATGGGAAAAAGCACATTACCTTTGAAAGTGCTACAATATTCAACGAATTAAGTACCTAAAGCTATAAAGGAGACAAAATCTATGTACATAATATATATAAAAAAATTACTTAAATTTTATCTTTCCAATCATAAGTAAATTATAACCTACTCTGTAATTAATAATGTTTACCTAATCTTCTGTTAATAATTACTCAATAATTGGCATTACACACAATTTAAACTAAAAATATAGATCAATCAACAAAACATAAAATGCGTTCGCAAAAGTTTGACACATCTAGTGGTTGTAGATCTATGTAACTCGAGTCGCTCATTGTTCTATATGACGACGCTTCGCAAAATACTCGTACAGAAACAAGCAGTCGACTAGGTACTTACCTACTGTATTGTGTCGGTCTCGTCAGAATTATTTAATAACTAACTACTATTATTTTTCTTTTGGATAAAATGTATGGATGTGTTGATGTTGTGTACTGCCGTCCGTTACCTAAAATGCGGCTAAGTGACATTTGGTCAATTTTCACTTTTAAGTGCCATGAAATACAGTTTAAAATTCTCCATCGATCTGTCTAGGATACGTGTTCCTATCGTTTATAGTTTCTGACTTAGCGATGGGAAGAAAGCGGTTAAATGATGCAGAATATTAAAATTTCAACGCTAAATCACGGCTATCTGCAAATACTTAGCTAAAAAGCGTTTAAAGTCTTATAACTATTTGGAACTGAAAAAAACATGCCCAGAGATGCACAGCTAAAACGCCGTTACTCAATTTATGTCCAAGTTACTACGCTTTAAAGAAGTTAAAGTCTCCTAACCATCTTATAGCTTTGTGTTTTCATTTTGATTTTCATACAACCACAACACTACAAGGCGGTTATGTCGAACTCCTTCGCTATAAAGCCGTTATCTACGCTCGGAGCAACAAGTAAAAATAAACTATCCTACGCTTTAAAGCAGTTATGTGCAAATCCTTAACTAAAACGCCGTTAAGGTATACATAGCCGCTTTATAGTGGTGTAAAATTAACATTTTCATTAAATCATTGCTAAAGTTAAATGCAAAAAATAATTTTATGAATAGATTTTATTAGGAACTTGAGTGTAAGCCAAAACCATTTGATAGTCCTCACGTCATTCTATCTTTCAGTGGCAAAAAATCTGTCATACGAATAAGAGTAACCA
Organism: Eupithecia pulchellata; assembly: GCA_963931895.1. Taxonomy (NCBI): domain Eukaryota; kingdom Metazoa; phylum Arthropoda; class Insecta; order Lepidoptera; family Geometridae; genus Eupithecia; species Eupithecia pulchellata. The sequence goes on along the minus strand of OZ007551.1, from coordinate 923,961 downwards.
AATGGCAGCAATTTAAAAATTCTCGCCGCGTTTTTTGCGTTTTTCTCAAAATTTGCTTTTGCGACTTAGCCGCATTTTAGGTAACGGACGGCAGTGTAGCTTTGGCTAACAAAGTAAATCACTTATTTAGTTACCTACCTGTTTATAGTATGCTCGTCACCCAACTGTAAATTATACACATTAGCAATAATTAGTTCTAAGTTCTAATTTTAAGTGAATTTTTGTAATTCTTATGAGAATAAAGTTTCTTAAACGATAAGGTATTGCATAGTGTAACTTAAGTATTTAATTTGTTGTAGCTGATTGCTTTAAATAATATTTTACTATACTGTGTATACTAATTGTAATTAACTGTTTCAGATTACTACAATCTCACTTTTTACTAATGGGCAAATTTAACTCGACTGTAACTATTTGTGATCAAGTGTTAGGTGCATACTTTAATAGTAAACTCTCAATTATTATACTCCACTGTAAGCAGATTACTTTACATAAAACTATACCCGACCAATTGTAGATTACCAACGTATTGTAGCAAACTATAAGTAGTTGTTTTCAACTGTAAATAATTGTAATCAATAAATATTAAATGAAGTTAACTATGACAAATTAATAAATTATCCGTTTTCAACTGCAACTTTGCCACAATTAAGTAATTGTTATTTAGTCTAATAAATTGTAGTCATTCGAAAAACTAGACCCCGAAGTACCAATAGGACACTTACTTATGGTGGTATTCCTCCTAATGTCTGGAACAGAACTAGACTTATTGCCATAAATGGCACCACCTCTAAGATTATAAAAGCTAGCTTACTATTTTTATCAATGTCTTTTAACTATGTTGTTAGCGTACCTAATTCTAACTGTACGGTGATTATCTTAAAATTAAGTATAGGAAGACTAACACCTCACTACAAACTGCTAAGACTAAATTACATTTATGCTTACCTAACGCAAGTTCATTATTTAACTAACTAACACAGTAGGCTTTACCTACTCTTCATGTAGTTCCTCGTTGGAAATGGTTCCTATTAGGATCTAGGCATATCAGTTGATTCAAAACTACACTTTGTGCTCAAATTGAGAATATAGTTAATAAAGCTTGTAAGTTTTATGACTCTTATGCAAACATGTGTGCGTACTCTTCTCTATACATAATAATTTCTGAGTAAGGGCTCGCCACGTCTGTCTGGAATAATTTTTATGATAAATATAACATATATAACAATATAATTTATAATATAACATAATATATAAATTCTAACGCTCTTCAATTAATAACGCCTCCATTGCAGGTGCTCATAATTATGATCACATACGTTACAAATACTGAAGCAGCAAAGGTTGCTACGTGATCAACTCCTATCACACAATTATTATCATAAAAAGTTCACTGTAATAGTTTAGCCAAACCTATATACATGTACCATACTGTTCCCGGTCAATTAGAGACACATAAATGTGCGTAAATAACTTATATTCTTTGCGAAACGTCCGGATGTATGCGAGCTACGCTGCATAGAATGACAATAAGCATTTAATAAGGACCTCTCAAACTCATATATTTGCTACTTTAGCTATATTGTATAAGAAAGCCTTATGTCGTCTGAAAGTGCAAATATCAAGTAAAAGATTTTTACAAATTTACATAATTTAACGCTGTCAAATGTTTACTATCACCACCCCACGTTGTAAGCAACTACTAGTAGAACAAATTATCTGCTACTGAAACAATCATACTCAACTGCTGCTACTTTTGCATCGCTAAATAACTAATAGGTTTAGTGCACCGCGGCCCCGACTTAATAATTTAATGAAAACTACATAACATTGCATTTTACAGACATTCTTTCAATAAAGAAACTGAAATCGCGCGTAGACCTTTTCGAAAACAATAATACTAGGAATGCGTCTATCGGTAACGGTATTGCATTCGCTCTTGCGCACAAATGGAGTTTTTAACGTTTTATAGTGCACTCTTAACTTGTAACAATAACTGTCTATTAACTGCACTCAACTTATTCAATTGTTTTTGACGGTAACTTTTAACTTAGTTTTGTGAATTGGAAATTTCCAACTGTACTCTACTTTAATTGACATCTACTTATTTGAATTGATTTTCAAACAATTTATGAGCATAATACAACAAGGACATCTACTACTGATCGAATGAAATTTACAAAATGAACTAATTACCTCTTAGAAAATTAGACTGAAGTTATTTTTTTTTCATATTTAATTAATAGCGCTCAAATAGTGCTCTATTTTTACGTATTGAGCTAAATTGAGATTTAATTGAATTCTGTTCGACTTGCTCTAATTCTGTTCGACTTGCTCTAATTCTGTTCGATTTGCTCTAACTCTGTTCGATTTGCTCTAACTCTGTTCGACTTGCACTAATTCTGTTCGACTTGCTCTAACTCTGTTCGACTGTGCAAGACTTTAACTAAGTGTGCTTAATTGTGCCTGACTTTTTTACTACTTGGGCACTGAGTTTGCTTAGCCCATGACGTTATACAACCACTTTATCTTATCATAATATTATACACTTGGCATACTTAGCCTGCACGTGACATAAATAGTCACTTAAACTGATTATAACATTGTACTCTTGGCATACTTAGCCTGCGGTCACATACATAGCCGCATAATCTGATTTTTGCACACTTGGCAATTGAACACACTTGGTTACTACTCAAAACTAAACGCAAGTGGTTTTCCAAGACAATGATTATTGCACACTTGGCAATTGAACACACTTGGTTACTGCTCAAAACTAAACGCAAATGGTTTTCTAAGGCACTGTTTATTGCACGCTTGTCAATTGAACACACTTGGTTATGCTACTGCTCATTTGGAAACTAAACGCAAATGGATTTCTAAGGCACTAATTATTGCACGCTTGTCAATTGAACACACTTGGTTACCTACTGCTTATTTGGAAACTAAATGCAAAAGGATTTGCAAGACACTGATTATTTGCTATTGCAAGAACACTTTGTTAATGCACTTTTGGAAACTAAACGCAAATGGTTATCTAAGTCACAGATTATTGCATATTTTGCAATGGATCAAACAATGGCAAATGATGCGATATCATAAAAATAAGATTTACTATTAATGATTCAAAGTTCTTGGCTACGCAACACTTTACGCAGGTGCTCATGAAATTCCAAACACAAGGTGAAAACTTAGAACCACACGATCACCAGCAGTTACAAAAATCTTTCTGTCAGAGAGTAGCCCTGATCAGATCTTCTTGCAACCACCGACAATCGTACGGTGACACAATATGCCAACACGATTAGAGAGTTGCTCCAACCACGCATTAGTGGAGTGGAATCTGTCTACGTTCTTGGTGATTATAATGCGCACCCATCTGAGTTATTCTGTAACGAGCTAAATAACTTTTGTTTGGATCAATCGTGGTGCTGTGCGGATTTAATAAAGTTAGGGCCAGATAGTAATGAATATACGTTCGTAAGTGACGCGCATGGCTCGCGAAGATGGCTGGATCACTGCGTAGTGACACAATCAGCCTGGGACACTATAAAGGACATTAAGGTATGTTACGACGTTATGTGGTCGGACCATTTGCCTTTATATATGTGCTGTGACTTAAAGCTAGTTCATAAGAAAGTATTAGTGAATAGTAGTAATTTTAATAGTAAAATTATTTGGGGAAATCGTCAGTTATCACAAATTAATAAATATTCTGAATTCTGTAATAATAATTTTAAACTAATTCAATTTCCTAAAAAATTTATTTTATGTGCAGACAAACACTGTGACGACATTTCACATAGATACGTTTTAGATAAATTATATAATGACATTATAAAAATATTGAGTGAAGGAGCTATTTTGACATGTACAGGTAATGGGAATTTTAAGAAGGGAAAAAATGTGATCGGTTGGAATAAGCACGTAAGTTTCGCTCACCGGGATGCGAGGCTTAAATTAAATGTATGGCTTTTGTGTGGAAAGCCAAATAGTGGTGTTTTATACGAAGAAATGTGTACTAGCCGCAAAATTTTTAAGTCAAAATTAAAATGGTGTCAAAACCATCAAGATCAGATTAAAATGGACATAATTGCTAGCCAAAAGAACAATAAAAATTTCTCTATGTTCTGGAAAAATATTAAAAAGCTGGACCCGAAACAGGGCTTATCATCGAGTGTGGCAGGTGTCTCAGATCCTAAACAGATAGCTAACTTGTTCAGAGAACAATTTAATTTTAGGTCTACTTTAGGACATGGAACCGGGCCGCGGGTGAACGAGACGCACGCTGGTCATACTTCTTATTTGAATAACATGACGCGGTTCTCCGCTAAGGAAGTACTGAAAATCCTGAAATCTATGAAAGGAGGTACGTCTCCAGGACATGACGGGCTGAGTGTCGAGCACCTGCGGCACGGGGGTGTGCAGCTGCCTGCTGTACTCGCCATGTTTTATTCTTTGTGTGTATGTCACTCGTACTTACCAGATGATTGTATTAAAACCATTGTCGTACCAATAGTCAAAAACAGAACTGGAGATATTGCAGACAAAAGTAACTGCAGGCCAATTTCACTCGCAACTATAGTGGCTAAAGTGCTGGACCGGCTTTTGGAAAATCATTTGGAGCAGCACCTTCGGCTGCACGACGGACAGTTCGGGTTCCGGTCCGGGCTGTCCACGGAGAGTGCTATACTCAGCCTTAAGCACACGGTCCACTACTATGTGAATAGACGAACGCCGGTCTACGCGTGCTTCCTCGACCTGTCTAAAGCTTTTGACACAGTGTGTTACGACATACTGTGGAAGAAGCTTAGAGACACTAAATTGCCTGAAGAGCTCTGTTCTGTTTTTGAGTATTGGTATAATCATCAAGTGAACTATGTAAGATGGGCTGGTGTCCTTTCAGATGCATATGGCCTGGACTGCGGGGTGAGACAGGGGGGGGGGTAACTTCGCCAAACCTGTTCAACCTATACCTAAATGGCCTGATAGAGGGACTCAGCGGCTTAACAGTCGGCTGCACTATTGACGGAGTGAAGGTGAACAACCTATGCTATGCAGACGACATGGTGCTGCTGGCGCCATCTGTCAGGGCACTTAGAGAACTGTTGTCCCATTGTGAGGCTTATGCTGCAAGCCATGGCTTGCAGTATAACGCCAAAAAAAGTGAATTCATGGTGTTTGGACCTGGAGGAAAGGCCCCAGTATCAGTGCCTCCTCTTTTATTATGTGGGAAGGCACTTTGTAGAGTCTTCAAGTTTAGGTATCTGGGACATCTGGTTACAGATAACTTAAGAGATGAAGAAGACATAGAGAGGGAGCGGAGGGCATTGTCGGTAAGAGCGAATATGTTGGTCCGCAGGTTTGCTCGTTGCTCCACAGAAGTTAAAATAACGCTATTTAAATCCTTTTGCCAATCATTTTACACGAGCAGCCTGTGGTTCACTTATACGAAGAAAGCTGTCAATGCTCTCCGTGTCCAGTACAATAATGCATTCAGGATGCTGGTGGGACTTCCGCCATTTTGCAGTGCCTCCGGCATGTTTGCTGAGGCTCGAGTAGACGGCTTTGCAGCCTGTATGAGGAAGAAGGCAGCTTCTCTGCTTAGTAGAGTTCGCGGGAGTACCAACACCATCCTGACAGCAATAGCCGATAAATTAAATGGAGTGATATATAAACACTCCATCTCTACATTAATTAATTAAAATGTTTAAATTTAAATTAAATAATTAAAATAATTAATAACTAACATAGGCTAAGACTTTACTAATATATGGATCTATGTAATCTGAACAATAAATAAATTATTATTATTATTATTATTATTATTAGCACATGTTTCCTGGATTAGCAATCAAAACATGAAATACTGATTTTTTTTTGTACAAAATGTTCTGAACATAGCGATTGCAAATCGAAAGGATTCATGTGCAAACGGATCGTCTCGGTACAATACCGACCGCTTATCCATCAAATTCCATACGAAATGATTGGCTTGTAAAGTAACTAAATGTCATGAATTTTTATATAAGAATTAAAAACATTCCATAAAAAGAGTTATCACGTCTGGATAGTCTCGGTTTATTACCGACCATTCGTGCGAACAGCTATTTAAATTGGAATACTTGCGGAAAGTACCCGCATTTAAATCAATTAAATTAATCATGGCAATCTGGCCTAGAACTTTTTCAATATTTTTCTAAAATATTTACTAGGTAATTACTAGTCGTCATGAAATTTGATAGAAGAACAGGTATCTACCAGAAAAATTTTCCATAAAAAGCGTTATGACGTCTGGATAGTCTCGGTTTATTACCGACCATTCGTGCGAACAGCTATTTAAATTGGAATATTTGCGGAAGATACCCGCATTCAAATCAATTAAATCAGACTAGGCAGTCTGGCCAAGAACTTAATCAATATTTTTCAAAATAATTATGGGATAATTAATTAAAACATACCTGGGTTCATCCCACTTCTGAAATATCGTGGATCACTATGCACTTGATATTAATTTAATTTTAGCAGTACTACTATATATATTTTTATTTATTCAAGTAAAGGTCTTATAAACTAAACAATGTATTTTTACTACTAGTATAAATATGGTGTACTATTATATAGACCCATTTCACTTATTAGTTTCGACACTTCGCTCTAACTAAGTTCAAGACTTGTGATGTAGACGCGAAGGTTCTCTACCTCGGTAAGTAGGTTTACACTATTTTACACTCACATATTATTTGAAAAATCTTTATGTAGGTACATTTTTTTTTATTTTTTTATTTTTTTTTTTGTTAATACTAAATTAAAGTTAGGCCAGAAGCAAAATACAGTGTGTAGTCGTGAGTGTATGTGTGTGTGAGTGAGTGAGAGGAGTATGTGTTAACTGAGTGTTTAACTTATTGTTTTCAACAGGCTTTCTGTTTTATCGTAGTTTAGGTTCAATAAATATGATTTTATCTTATTTTTGCATTGTCGGTAGCTTAAATCTTTTATATCTATATATTTGCTTATGTTGTTATACATGTATGGGCCTAAAAAAGGAAAATGTCTATGTGCAAGTGTCGTATTACAGTTAGCTGTTTTATATATTCGGTCTTTTCATGCTTCTTTCATCACTATAGCTTCAGACAACTTGCCAGTTTAACGCTCGGGACCGAAGTGGATGCTTTTCAGCTGGTGATTTTCCATCATAGCTCGTTGGCGGCAAATATCGCAACTACCACGCGATTGAACGTGCCCCTTATTGGCTAGCATGTCTCGTCCAATCGTGTTTTACAAAAATGGTGTTGCCAGGCGTAATCAGTGTTACCAAACTAACTGAAGTAATTCTTGACAATTTCAAAACAGATGACAGGTGGCTATAATTATTGACGTACCAAAAATCACGACACTAGCAACCATTTCATTTACCATTGCCAATGCAAAACCTAGTAGTATACACAATCTACCTACATAATGCTTTTGTTGGGTGTTCACATTCATTGTCATACACATAGCATTGAGTCAAAAATGTCATACAGTATTCTAAAAACTTGCTGAGTATCAGTTCATACATGTGTATCATATTACAGGTATATCTTGAATTACAATCCATTTAATGAGAACTAACCTGCAGAATTGCATAAATACAAATCTGGCATTAAATTACATTTATTTCAAATAAATTTTACAAGTTAAACAAGTAGAAAAGATTAAGATTTACTTAACCTAAAACTTATTTTGTAAAAATTATGGTTAGTTTTTCATTTAAGTGTTAACAAAAATTATAATTAAACTTTATACTCTTACCATTGTACAGTAAGCTTCAGAGAAAAGGATACACCCCTTAATAATGACATCGAGCCGTTTAAGATTTTTGTTCTATGACTAATAAGAAGTGGTGGCTAAGCGGTTCAGACATCTGCTCGGCATGCTGAAGGTCCTGAGTTCGGATCCTATGAATACAACTTCACTTTTTGATGTTTTATTTTTGCTTTCAGCTTTTGTTAGTTTGTTGGTGGTCATTGTAATATTTTCGAAAACAAATATTGAGAATAATAGTCTTAATAGTCTTTATTTAATAAAAATTATTACACATCAAAAATTTAAAAACCATAATATTAAATGAGTAACAAATTGATTATAGTAAGTATTATGCTTAGGTTATTAATTACTTAAACCTATATATTCACAAAACCAAAACGATAGCAAAATAAAACAAAATAGATAAGAACGTTAGTCTTCGTTGAAATTTGTTGAATAAAAAAAGCTTCAGAGAAAAGTATCCACCCCGTTTTAAAACATTAATCTTTGCATGTCGCCACTGTCGAGCCAAGACAACATGCAAAATGTCAAATCTAACAAAATTTATTTTACATTATCGGAATTACCACAACCAAAGGTTTGAACCAGGGTCCCATCGGTCCAACTGCACTCTAAGCCGCTTAGTTAACGACCCGGCTATCGAGATTCTTACGTCAGGCGGTGAAATTAAGAATCATTTGTTTAGCATATGACGTGTTGGTAGAATATAATTCTTCGCTACTGATTGACTGATATTGTATTTTAAAGTCACCCTCAACGCAAATAAATAATTATTTGCTATTGCGGGTTGACTTTAAAATTGACATGACAAATCATTAAGTGTTGTGCAAATCTGTCGTTAATAAAGGTGTTTGTGTTATGCGATATCTATTCCTGTTTTGAAACAGTTATAATAATAATGGTTTGATTAACAACTTTTATAAAAACCAAAAATTGCGGTTCTCTGAACAAGAACACAGTATACAGACGATAAAATATATTACTAGATATGGGCATTACGGTAAGATTATTGTTTGTTGTAAATATTGCTAAGTTATTGTTGCAATCATGTTACATTACAAGAGACTAACAAGGTGTGTTTATATTGTATTTCTAATTATCATCTTCATTACAGAGAAAAACAGTTCGGAGATGGATATAAAGGTGATGTGAACTGTGATCGCCAAGGCCCTCGCCCAATGGCTTTATATCAATGAATCTGAGCAACACCGTAATATTAGGGAAGTTCACTCAGAGGATCCCTTCAAAACTACGCCTGCAGTGCTGAAACTTTTGGAGTGTCACTGAGCACTGTCGACGACATCTTTTAATGGAGAAAAGTAGGATAGAGGATAAATCCTAAAAACATATTAGACCTCAGAACAAGGCTAAGGGGGCCTAACACTAGGTAAATATCATATTATATGTTATATATTACTAGTCAATGGTCAATTTTTCGACCTTTTTCAAAATATTTCGAAAAGTATAAAACTTATCGAAATTTCAAAAACTGTATTGGAATGTACAGACCAATACCTTTCATTTGATATCCAACTCGGTGGGGTAGTCAGCCCTTCAGAAATATTTCCCGCCCTTTTTTGACCATATTTCAAAAACCATTATTTTTACAGACTTCTCTATATTTTTCCTGTAAAATATAGATCTATATCTACAAACTTTTGGTACATATCACGTCGATCGCTCTGCAATCTTCGGAGATAGAGGGGGGGGGGAACGGTCATTTTTTTGACCTTTTTTAAAATATTTTAAAAAGTATAAAATCTACCAAAATTTCAAAAACTATTTTGAAATCTACAAACGTGTACCTTTCATTTGATACCACTTTTGACTTTGTACGTTCCATTTAAAATTTCGATTGGTCATTGGGCGTAATCCGACCCGCTTTGCAAAAAGTGGCGGACAACAACCAAAATAGTTTTAAAATATTGAGATTACACTTACTTATCCTCATACACAGTTAATTTATTTGAAGGGAGGTATGGTTTCGGGTTATGAGTGAAACGACTGCATCTGACTGCTGTTGATTTATTACTACTGAATATCTCTAATCTAGCTTAAGACATAGTTACATACTACACCTCACCTCGGGGGTGAATAGAAAAAAAAAATGTTTAGTTAATAAATACATTTTTTTTATGTTACTAATGGTTAAGTTCTATTTTTATGTATTATATAATCTTTATTATTTTTACTTATTCTAACATTTACTCCTAAATCTTCTATGACTACAAATGGACCTTCCCATAAGCTATCTAACTTACTTGCTATTTCATTTTTTATTAATAATAATTGTCCTTTAACATACGTTACATTGTTTATATTTTTGTCATAAGTATTCTTACGATTATATTTGCTTAAAATTAAATTGTTACGAGCATCTCGATGAGCTACTTGTAATCTATATTTTAAACTTAATGGATAGTCTTCAGGGTTATACAAAGGCTCAATAAAACTACTTACTCTACATGGTATTATACTAGGTCTACCAAAAACTAATTCGAAAGGTGTGTATTTAGTCGCTGTATGAACCGTGTTATTGAAATTAAAACACCAGAATGGTAACCAATGACTCCATGTATCTTTTTGACCATTACACATTATTCGTAAAATGCTCCTAGATTTTTATGTGAATTTTCTAATGCGCCTATTGTTTGATGATGGTACGAAGTAGATGTTCGTTTTTCTATTTCTAGTAATTTACATACCTGCTCCATCACTGCCGATACAAACTCTGTTCCACGATCTGTAATTATAACCTTAGGAATACCAAATCTTAAAATAAAATTATTAACTAAAGCATTAGCTATACTTACTGTTTCCTTATTATTTAATGGATACGCTTCTACAAACTTACTTAAACCACATTGTAGTGTTAAAATATATCGATTATCTTCTATATCTCTATCTAAAGGACCAACTATCATACATATCTAAATAGATATTCTCAAAAGCATATGAAGGTGTTGTAGTAATCTCCATGGGCGTCTTGACATATTTACAATGTTTCATTTTTTGACATTTAACGCATTTACTCACAAATTTTATTACGTCTTTGTCTAAGCCTGGCCAGTAAAATCTTCGTTTTATGTTATTTATCATTCTACGTACACCTGCATGACCTGCAGTGGGTAGCAAATGAAAATCATGTAAAATATAATTCTTTTCATCATCGTTTTCTATTCTTTTCACGCCTTTTAATACATAAATTCTTGGACCTGTCCAATCCTTTCTCTCTTTTATTTCTTTTAATAAGTCTTCAATAAAACTTTCATATTCCTTAATTTTTACTATGCATAGTTCATTTATATTTATCTCTTTGCAAAATTCTCCTAATTTAGTCACAAATTCGTCTCGCGTAAATTGTGCTCTAAAACTAAGATCAATATACAATGCTTTTTTACTCTCACTATAAATTAGACTTTCTTTTTCCTTATCTATCTCATTCATTTTTCGTAATTTATTTAATTCTTCTTCTTCAATAAATGTCAATTCTACAGAATCACTAGGCTTTTTTAGAATGTCTACAACTTGTGGTTGATCAGGCCACTTGTCGTTTTCTTTACTAAAATTAGCTTGATTCGAATCTTGATTCATTTTCTTTGTCTGAGCTCTTGTCATTACCGAAATTATTTCCTCATTCATCTGCTTTAATGTATCTGATGTTAAATTAATCCTAGAAAGTGCATCTGCGACACTATTCTCTTTTCCTTTCACATAAATTATTTTAAAATTATACTCTTCTAGATCTAGTCTAAATTTAAGTAGCCTACTCGATGGATCTTTCATCGAAAATAAATAAATTAAGGGTCTGTGATCCGTCATTATGGTGAATGTTTTTCCATAAACGTACGGTCTAAAATATTTAACAGCCCACACAATAGCTACTAGTTCTTTTTGAATAGTTGGATAGTTCAATTCTCCCTTATTAAGTGGTCTGCTAGCATATGCAACTGGTTTCATATTTCTATTACATAAAACTGCACCAATGGCGGTACCCGATGCATCCGTTTGTATTACAAACTCATTATTATCAGAAAAATCTGGAAAATCTAATACAGGTGGAGTGCTTAAGGCACTTTTCAATTTTTCAAAAGATTTTTGACATTCAGGCGTCCAAACGAATGTTTCATATTTTCTTGTTAATTTATTAAGTGGTTGAGTTATTTCTGCAAAGTTTTTAATGAATTTTCTGTAATAGTTGCAGAATGCTACAAATCTCTTTACCTCATCTGTATTACTTGGTCTCGGATAGTTACGTAATACTTCTACTTTAGCTGGATCTGGTAATACTCCGTTATTCGATACAATATGACCTAAATATAAAATTTCTTTTTTCAAAAAGTTAAATTTTTCAGGATTTAATTTTAAATTTACTTTTCTCAATCGCAATAGTACATCATTTAAATTTTTATTGTGTATATCTAAATTTCTGCCAAAAACTACTAAATCATCTAGATAAATAAAACATTTATCAAAAGTTAAGCCGGACATGGCCACTGACATGACTCTAGAGAAAGCACTCGCGCTTGACTTCAATCCCATCGGTAGCCTCTTCATTTGGTACTGGCCCGTATTTGTAGAAAAAGCTGTGTATTCTCTACTTTGCTTGTCTAAACGAACCTGATAATATCCTTGATTAAGGTCTAAATGTGTAAAATAGACTGAACCTGACAATGAGTCTAAAATTTCCGTGATGTTAGGTAATGGAAATTTATCATCTACGATACAATCATTTAACTTCCGATAATCAACTACTAATCGCCATTTCTTGTTGTTATTTTCGCTTTTCTTTGGTACTAATAATATTGGACTCGACCATTCACATTTAGCTTCTTCAATTATATCGTTTTCTAACATTTTCTTAACCTGTTCGTTTACTTCACTTCTCAAAGCATGTGGCAATCTATATTGTTTAACGTAAACTGGACTAACATTTGGTTTTAAAGTTATTGACTGTTCATAAATATTTGTGGTTGACAATTTGTCCCCTGGTAAAAAGAAAACATCAGAATATTTAGCACATAAAGCTTGAATTGAATTCCGTTCTTCTATGTTAAGATGATCTAATTTTAATGTTCGAAGTAAAGTATTCGATCTCTCTAAACCATTCGAAGTTTGTTCAAATTTACATAAATCATAGTCCTTCAATGAAAATAATTGAGGTTGAAACATTGGTAAAGTCACGTCATGTTCGCTTGTATTCAAAATTTTTACAGGTAATCTGTTGTTCTTTACCTTGCCTATACTTCCTGCAAGAAAAATATTTTCCCTCAATTGCTGGTTTTGAACAATACAATCATCTTTCATATCAGTATCCAAAAGTAAATAATGAATAGATTCACTTCGTGCTGGAATGTGTAACAATTCATTTGAGTAACTGATAGTGTCAAACAACTTCAAAGTATATTCCATTCCATATTTAGAAAGTGTCATGATGTTAGTTTTAAAATTGATATTCGATGCATAGCGACACAAAAAGTCTAATCCCAATATTGCATCGGCTTTTAAAGGTATGTCATCAAAAATATGAAGCTTGATATCAAATTCGACTCGATGTTTATCTTCTAGATGCATCAAACTAAGATGAATAAAACCGGTTGACGTTATTTGACCTGCTATGCCATTTACGGATGTCTCCTCTCTTGTTATAACACTGTTACTTGGTAATGAGTCGGTTTTTATTACAGATAATGATGCTCCTGTATCTAGTAACCAAAAGTATTTTCTATTGCCAATATAAAAAGATAGAAATTTCGCTTTACCATAAAATGCTAAGATGATAGGCTTAAAATCGAAAAAACTGCATGTCTTGTATTGAAAAGACTCGTATTATTTTTATTCGGGTTTATTGAAATAGTGTACAAAACAGCTTTGGATATAAATTAGGAATGGCGAGATCGCGGGTTATAATGCGCGTGCGTCCCTCGCGACGTCTTGTAGGGGAATCTTGGTTGCGGGGTGCAGGCGGGCGCGGGCGGAAGGGCGCTCCCGCAGCTGACAGCAACGATGTGAAGTTGTCACGCATTGCGGCGTGAACATCCTCCGGGGGGTTGGAAGCTCGTTTCCAACTATTAGTTATTGTTGGTATTCAGGTGGTGACGGTATCAGGCACATGAGGTTGACGGTATCAGGCACATGCGGTTGACAGCTCGTCTCACTGTTCCTCGATTTCTCTTTAAATCGGCGACTCTGCATACTCCGTCCATGCCAGTGTATAGTAGGTGGTCCTCCTTCAGTAGGACAAGGTCTCCAATTTGAAGTGGGCTTTGTTCCTTTCTCCATTTGGTACGGTTCTGTAGTTCCGCCATGATGTCTCTTCGCCATCGCTCCCAAAATTGCTGCCGGTCTGGCTCGATGCGCTGGTATCGGTCTGGGTTCGCTGAGTTGACAGGTCGTGCGTGATGGTACAGACGTCAGCGGGCGGCCGATAAAGAAGTGCCCAGGGGTAAGGGGATACAGATCAGTAGGGTCAGAAGAGAGAGGAGAAATAGGACGGGAATTGAGGATTGCCTCTATTTGTGTAAAAAGCGTCGCTAACTCTTAGAACGTAAAGGGGGTCGTGCTAGCTACACGTTTTAAGTGGTATTTAGCTGATATAACGCCTGCCTCCCATATACCTCCGAAGTGAGGTGAATATGCGGGTGAAAACATGAATTTTATGTCCTCTTTGGCAGCGTAATCAGACACTGCATGACGACTGGATTTTAAAACCTTACTTAACTCATTGTTTGCGCCTACAGAATTAGTGCCGCTGTCACAATAAATTATTTTTTAAATATTTTATTCTGATTAATTTTATTTTTATTTTATTTTACCATTTATATTTTGTTTATTTATTTACAAATACGTATAGGTAGGTTTTTGCGATACGATTGCCTCGGCCCTTTTTGGATGAAACCATAGTGACCTTTAAATCGGTACCACAAGAATTAAATGAAAAGCTTGAATTTATTTTACATCTGGTAGGTACCTAGCTTATTTTAGCTGTATAATTTGACCACGCATGCGTACGCAGATAACGCATACCTTAGGTATGATGCGGGCCAGATTTCTGCCACCTAGTGGCCAGAACTTCTCGCGTACAAATGACAGAAGAAGCTGAGGACCTGCATGAAATAAACGTAAGTGTTCATGATTCATTTATTAATTTAGATAAGTGATGTTTAGCATATTAGAATACTTTTTATCATATTATTGAAAGTCAGACTGCCACAATCGGCCTCCTACTCTTAATATACCTACCTACTATATATTATTATATATATACTATACTATATACTCCGGTTTCTATAACAAAGTGGTAATAATTTGCTTATATGGTGCAAAGGAGTGCCGTTTCGAATGTTTTTTATGTGTAAAGTATAAGTATAAGACTCGGCTTGACAATTTTTTATTATTACAGTTTGAGAGCGGTCAAGTTCCTGAACTTTTAAGTGACCGTTTAATTTAATATTAGACATTTTAGAATTGTGACGAAATTTTATAGCATAGGCATATTCTTTTTAATTTAATATATTATAAATAAGGCAATATTATTAAAATTCTATACGTGAATTCGACTTACTATTAGAAGTAGGTAAATTTAGTTAATAAATAATGTAACTAATAAACTAAGATGGTAGTGTGAGGTTGACTAGGCTATTCAGCTTGGTTTTCCTTCAGAAATGAAGGATCCTCCCACCACAAAGAAGAAGCCTGCAGGTGCTGCGGATCGATGCTCCTAGAAGCTAAGTCTGCAGGACTTATTTTGGTTGGAACATAATTTCCATTGATAAATTATTGTTTTTTAGTATTTCCATTTCTTTTATATTTTTATGATTAATATTTTTTTTTTTATTTTCTTAATTTTTCTTTTTTGACAAAACGTCTCATTGCATTAGGGAATGAGTTGCCAAGCGTCTGTTCAGTGTCTTCCCGCAGTGGCATCATGACAGAAAATCGGCCGTCAGGTAAGCGACGAGTATTTTTTACAAAATGAGATTCACAAGATTGTTCATTTATTGTGTAGGTATTTTTATCTGGGGGCAATTCTTCGACCACCCAGAATTTTTGTGTAGAATTATTGATATCTTGAAGTGATATCTTAGAACTGGATTGCACTAAGTTGCATTGGATATTAGAATTATAGCGGGATTCCCCAGTTTGACCCGCTACTAACCATCCTAACAAGCTATCTTGTAGAATAGGTTTATTAGAACCCAATTTTATTTGTTTGGGATTTATTATATTGAAAAATTGCTCTGCACCAAGCAGAATATCGACATTGGAAGGTTCATAAAACAAAGGATCGGCGAGAACAATGTTATCAGGTAGGCCTAATCGCTGCACATCGACTTGGACCGTAGGTATTGTGCCAGTAATTTTAGGTATTACTAAACAATTGACGTTCGCACTGAATGAACTAACTCGAGACTTTATCAAGATATTACATCTCTCTGACACTTTACACGCAACATTGTTTATTCCTGATATATTAAATGAATTTATTTGTTTTGTTTTTAATCCCATTTTATGTTTCAGATCATCGGTGATAAACGATGATTGGCTACCAGTATCCAACAACGCACGGGCAATATAACTACGGTTGGTATGAATATTTACTACCTCAATTTGAGCGGTGCATAGTAGCACTTGGCCTGAGGTAGCAGCTGACAAAGTAACCGATACATCACAAGCCGACGACGACTCGGTACTTCCGGTAGCTGCGTTACTAACCGTGTTGTTGTGCAAGAATATGTTATGTTTTTCTCGGCAAACACGGCATAAACCTTTCAACGTGCACTCCTCAGCACCATGTCCGCAGCGAAGGCAGTTTGAGCATAAATTATGTTTGGAAACCATAGCAATCCTATCACCTATACACATGGCCTTAAACTTATGGCATTGATGTACTTGATGATTTGTCTTTTTACATATAAGACATGCCTTTTTGTTGGAACCTTCCAACGCAGTAAAAGTTTTAATATTTGATTTATTTTCCTTTTGATTATTATAAATATTTTTCGATTCAAAGTTACTGCGGCTACAGTATGCTGTTTCTAAAACATTAGCACGATTATCGAGAAACTGCTTAAATTCTAACAGAGTAGGTAAATGCGATAAGCGCCCTTTATACTCTTCCCACTTGCTTGCAGTTCTAGGATCTAATTTAGCTGAGACCAAAAATATAACTAACGGATCCCAACCTACCGTAGGGACTTCCAGAGTATTGAGCGAATTCAAATTTTTGAACACAAGATCATTTATATATCTTAATGATTTGAAAGATTCTTTCTGAATAGGTTTGAGGCTCACCAATGCGTTTAAATGATTGTTTAATAAAATGTTTTTATTATTGTATCTATCGCATAAAACCTTCCACGCGTAATCGTAATTTTTCGCTGAAAAGTCTATGAACTTTATTACGACACTAGCACTTTCCACTAACGCGTTCCTCAAATAATGAAATTTATTGATCGGTGCGATTGAGTTGTTGTCATTGATAATCGAATCAAAAGTGTCTCGAAACTCGAGCCATTTAGTGTAGTTGCCGTCAAAAGTAGGCAGATTTATTGTTGGCAGTGTTATTGAATTGTTAGCAGCATGACAACAACTTGATTTTGCCGAACCATGTTCTGAATCTTTATTTTTGGCTGAAAATGCATCGATAATATCTTGCACTAAAGCTATTTGAGAATAAAACTCACTTTCCGTTAAATCTCTTTGTAAAATCTGCTCGTCTAGATTTTCAGACATTTCCTCAATTTCACATTGTACAGTATCAAAACTAGATAATAACTCTTGTAACTGATTCAATCGTAAGGATAGTTCTTTTATTTCTAAACTGGTAAAATCGGCAGATTTGGTTTTATAATTTTGTATAAAGTTTTTAATAATTGAAAGTCTACTTCTAATCCCTCCGCGTTTACGGGATAAAGATTTTAAATGTTCTTTGGGATCATTTTTATTTATAGACTCAATATTTATTATTGGAATTGGACTTTTGGATCTTGAAATATTCAATACATTTTCAACCATTTTTGATATTTTAAGTTTGTTTTAGCTATGCAAAATTGATTTTAAAATAACGAGAACAATGAGTTAGGCAAGTTGTTGTAAATAAATTGTGCACTCTGACCGTATACAATCCAGCAGTCACCAGTCCAAACCACAGCTGCCGCAGAGCCCGCGGCGAGACGAACAGCACAGCACAGCACGGCAGGACACTGCCGCACAGCACAGCACAGCACGCCGCCAGCAACGCCAGCTACGTCGAGCAAGACGCAGCCGAAGCGCGACGAGGATTGAGGATATCAAGCTTTCTTTGTTCGGCCGGCGCCTTGTCGTTCACGGGTACCAATCCAATGACACGACTCCTGCACTCCGGCTAAGTTTCCAATGGAATCC
This sequence comes from Eupithecia pulchellata, assembly GCA_963931895.1. Lineage (NCBI taxonomy): Eukaryota > Metazoa > Arthropoda > Insecta > Lepidoptera > Geometridae > Eupithecia > Eupithecia pulchellata. The sequence goes on along the minus strand of OZ007551.1, from coordinate 905,766 downwards.
AAGTTTCTTGTCCTGTCACGGTCGCCAAGATGTCTTGTATTGAAAGACTCGTATTATTTTATATTTGGGTTTATTGAAAATAGCTTACAAACAGCTTTGGATATAAATTAGGAATGGCGAGATCGCGGGTATAGAAATGCGTGCGTCTCTCGCGACGTCTTGTGGGGGAATCTTGGTTGCGGGGTGCAGGCGGGCGCGGGCGGAAGGGCGCTCCCGCAGCTGACAGCAACGATGTGAAGTTGTCACGCATTGCGGCGTGAACACTGCATGTTAATTCCTTCAGACTTTTGTTCCGTATTTACAGAATCATTATTATTCGGTTGCTCCGTACATAAAACACGGTGATTAGGATTACCTCTACCACGCGTCTCATAATTCGATCGATTCTCACTCGTACCTTGGTAACCTCGAGTGCGCTGATTATTATAGCGATAATAAGAACCTCTATTATAACCACGATTATTATACTGTGGTCGGGGTACGCCGCCAGAATTGGCATAATTGCCTCTGTTGTTATGGTAACTCCCTCGGCTGAAATAATTACCTCTGTAGTTCGAGTTCACGTTCAAGTTCGAGTTTCCACGGTAGTTTCTCTGTCCGTTCCTGAAATTATTATAGGTATTCGACTTACCTCTTCCTCTCGAAAAATACATGATGTTTTCATCACCTTTTGGAGTCGACTCCGCTGATAACTCCTCGTCTTTGGCTCCTTGGATGGCATCCTTCAAGGTCTCGTAGTTACGCGCCGCTATAATCGTGCTAAGCCTGTTGTCGCGTAAACCTCCTGAAAATCTGTTAATCGCTAATTTCTCATTCAATGGTTGCAAAACAGCATAGTTATCTGAATTACCATCAGCTTGCGAAACTGTGAGATTAGTGAATAATTTCTCGATCTCAGTCGCGTACTGGTCGATTGTGCGCCAGCCTTGCTTTGCTGTGAGTAATCGGGATTGTATAGCCGCAAATGACTGTTTCGGCAATAAATTTTTCCGCAAATCTGTGATAAGATCACTTACGGCCGAATATTCCCTAGAAACTCTCAATTTTGCATTTTCCGACAATCTACTTTTCACTACAAATTTAATCAATAACAGTTTACCAGCCTCTGATAACATTTCCGAATACATTTCCACAGAGTCAATGATACCTTTGATGTTACTTCCGCTATTGTTCATTACAGGGATTAAGCTACACGCCGTTTTTAAATCGAACTCCATGGTTGGTTCTGAAGTTGAACGATTTTGACCTTTAGAATCACTTTTTTCAGAACAAAGTTCAATTATTTTTATATAACAGTCATAAATTTCATCTTTCCTTTCTCGCAATAATGTAACATAATTTATATCTAAGTCTTTTTTCTTACTTAATAATTCCAGTAATACTTTACTTTTCTCGTAAACATTTTCTGTTTCTCCCAACTTATTCGTTATTACATTTCCTTGGAATCTAGATTTACCTTTTTTAATTAAATCGCCGCCCCCACCGAATAAAATCGTAATCAAAAAAACAAAATTTTACAGGAAAAATAAAAAACCGTTTTTTTTAAATAACTCCTAAAATACTTTACTTATCGGGTTCATTTTAATACCAAAAGATAGCAATATTTTTTTTGTATATGCAATATAATTTAAATTATAACTGTGTTTACGAATGCAGAGTAATAAATAAAAATATGTTTTACCAGAATCAAGACCATAATTTTACACCGTAAAGTAACATTACAATTTTATTCGCGGAAATTGTCGATAATAGCCTGTACAGTAATAGGTCTTCGCGATCTTATTGAACTCAAAAAAGTGATGTTGGTTGTATCGGTAATGCAATGTTACCATTTTGTTCGGTACTCAATTAAGCTTAAATGAATAACGTAAATTTGCAATACGTTTATATTCCTTGGAGAAGATAATAAGTTTAGTGAATGTGAAAATAGGTAACTGTAAAATTATTTGCATTTTGGGAATCGGTATTAAAAGAAAATCGAAGGAAATACAAAAGTTATCCTATTATTACAGATATTTAAAAGATTTTTGTGATAACCACCGATACCGAGTGCTCCCAGGGAAGTTCTAGTGCTCGTCTCCGCTTGCGGAGACGTAAATCTGGACGTGAACCTTAAGCTGTGGTATTCTAAAAGAACCAGAACCACACTTATTGGTTGCGCTTCATTGGCCGTTCTGAATGGAGTCGCAAGAGATGCATCTTAAGGTGTAGACTCGGCGGTGGAGGTTCCTAATGGCGTTATAACGAGAAAAACCCTCGTTATAACGCCAAAGACGTTTGCGCAGGAATTGTTTACATCCGGCATTTAAGCCTATATTTTGAGTAATCCATCTGACATTCGACAAGCCACAGTCTGCCACTTTTAACAGTTTTCAATTATGTCAGGCGTCCGCACTGTCTCCCAGACCCAAAAATTCTTTTTTTCATTTTATTTCTTTATGCTTATAGTCTCTACACCTGAAAGATATCATGGATATAATTTTCGAGTATATCATATTGTGCAAACGAGGATTATACCCGTTCTATGTAGCCCAGCCTTTAAAATTATCTCTCATAAAGGGCCTCTGTCCTGTTGGCTACGGTCCCACGCATGCCTCCCAAAGGACCGAGACTCTATATGGCCCGTGATCGTGGAAATGAGATAAAATAATGAAAAACCTTTATGCAGATAACGTACAATGATTTCTTAAGTCTTATATACTAGGACATGTTATCTGTTTGCCCTAGTTTAGACCTATCACCTACCAATCTGACAAACATTCAACTTTCTATTATGCGCTTTCCTCATGTCCCATGTTTGGTTTCTTAAATTAAAACATTGGAAGAATACATTTATTTTAAAGTTTCCTTTAAATTTTCAGACAAAGCTCTTTGTTTTTTATGATTTATTAAATGACCAGTACCTATCTCTTTCAAGCATTATCTATTCTTGTTTCTATTTATTTTGTTGTTAGATAATTTGGTGAGGTAAAGTTATAGCAGATAAGGATTTTTCCGAGATAAGTATATTCCTTAACATACCGACTCTATTGTGCTGAGTGTTATTGGTTAAACTTAATTTTCAGACTATTAATATGTAGATGCCCTACTTTTCCACTTTCTTTGTATCATATTAGCGAGTTCTTCAGGCTTATTGGACCGAATTATCAGATCATCGGCAAACCTTAAATATGTTAGTATAATCTACATTTATTTTTAGGCCATAATTCTACCAATTGAGGTTTTGAAATATTTTCTCAAGATCTGCTTTCGTTCTTTTCCAGTTTGACGGTTGTAGAGCTAAATTTGTAAATGTTTCTAATGATCCTTGTATTTTAAATGCTTAAGTTGCCTTAGCAACCACCATGCCATACTTTTTTTTGTGTTCTAGGGTTTTAAAGGCTTGGTATCCGGCCAACAATTGTTTTGGAAAATATTTTATAATGTATATGCTTGTCATCAAGCTGATAGCCCAATAATTACTTGTGGAATTTTAATCCTCTTTGTATGGATAAGATAATGATTCAGTTTTTTTTGTCAGATTTATTATTTCATTGAATATCATTGTGAGAACTGTGATGATTGCTTCTCTGGTAGCTATAAAGAATTCATTTGTGTGGAAGGGTCCGGGTGGTTTGTTTAAAAAAACTTAGATCCTACCTTACTCCTACCTCTCTTGGAAATATTGTCGATACCTTATCTTCATCAGCTTTCAGCAGCTTTGTCTCTGGCACATTATTTTGGCTCGTGTACAGATCTCGGTAGGATTCTGTAGCCCTTGCGAGTGTGTTTGGTCGTTTTGTTACGCAGTATCCGCTTTTGTTTTTGATCTGCGGTATTCATTCTTTTTGGTGGTTAGGATTTTAATATCAAGCACTCGAAATCTTGGCAAAGAGTAGAAAACAATGGGGGCTTCTAAATTAGAGCTCAATATTATCATCGTTCGACGTTAGCTCATGCTGGGTGAGGGTCATGTGCTATCACTTTTTTTTACCTAAGACGAAATGAGAGCGATTTTAAAAGACGTTGCTTTGGCTACTATAAGCTTGCCAAAGCCACATCTCGGGATTTCATAATCTGTCATTAAGTGAGTAAATCATCGCATCCTACCATCTCTACATAGATTACGATGGCTTTTTTTATATTAAAAATACATTAATAGATGTAACCATTGCAGATATTTTGAATTAAATATAGTAATAAACTATACTGTAATAAAGAACTTCAAAGAAAACCTGAATAAGAGGGTTTTCTACTTTACGAAAACTAAGTTTTATACTTCTTTCCCGAATAAAATCGCAATCTCTGTTGTTCGGATCAAAATGTTGTTTTTATTTTTCGTTTAATAATAAAGTAAAATCCATTACAAAAAGCCTATCTCAAGAACTACTCGTACGATTTGCCTGAAAAAAATTCACAAGGTGTAATCGCACCTCAGGAACAATTATTTCAAATAAAAACACTTCTATCGTAATAGTCGGTAACCATATTATTCGGTGGGGGCGGCGAAATATTTCTTTATCTCTATTAATTTATAAAGGTAGAGTGCCTTTATAAATAATTCTTCCATTTAGTTTAATACACAATATAAAAAAGATTTTTAAAATTACATACCATTCTACATTCGAGTACATTACGGTAGTAGGGCACTTCGTTGTTCTCGAAACTCTCGGCACTCTCCGTATAAGGTAAGGACACAAATTCCAGTGATAGAAACACTACACTATTTTTAAAGTACTTATTCTTACTGTTCGTAAAATACTTATTCTATTTACTCTTTATTATTGTAAAATGTCATTTAATAATGGATTACCAATTTTCGCATTTCGCTAAAGTTCACTTTTCCGCACTTTTCACTCTATTGCCGCAAATAAAAAAAATAATAGGATATTCACTGCACTACATACGCGCACTGCAAACGATTATTTTTTCGTCTCCTACTCATGCTGTCGTAACGCCGGCCTCATCCCTCTGGACTCCTTCTATCTCCCGGCGCCTGAACCAACTGTGACTCCTTCTCAACGTATGTTCGTTAATCTCCTGCTGGATCCACTGTCGGTGACATTTTTTGTAAAATCGGAACGCTACGTAGAGCAAACCCAGCACCATAATAACGCAGATGATCCCAACCGTGAAACTTGTGTAGGTTGCGTGACTCTTCAACTGCTCAAAATCCAAAGCATTTCCACCGCCGCTCGCGTTTTGGGCTATAACAACTTCTTCTCTCGAATATGTTTTTCCCATTATGATATTTAATTGAAAATTTTTATTGCTCACAGTAACTTATTAATTGAAACCGATCATCGCGGCTGTGTTCGCGTGACGCACCGATCGCGCCCCATATATGGCATAGGTCGCCATGAAGGGAGGTATGGTTTCGGGTTATGAGTGAAACGACTGCATCTGACTGCTGTTGATTTATTACTACTGAATATCTCTAATCTAGCTTAAGACATAGTTACATACTACACCTCATATTAAAAAACCACGGGTGAAAAAATGTACCGCTGTTTATCAAATCAGTGATATTTAAAAAAAACAATAAAAACCTTGTGTTAAGTATGCATTTTGCAAAAGACTACGGTTGTGATTTTAATTATATACTCTGTCTCTTTCTCTCGTCTTCGAGCAAACAATAGAAATTGGCCAGGTACTGGAACTGGTTCCTATTGAAAAATATTACTGCTCGTGTATACATGGCTACCGTACTATTGGAAGCTGCGCGCACATCGCGAGCATTGTTTATTTTTTATCTTGGGCCAGGCATCAATAAACCATAGACACACCCGCTGCCTTCTTAAATGATGAAGTTGTTGAATTTGATGAAGCTGAATAAAGAGCTATATGAGTAATGGAACTGGTTTTTTTACTTACCACACTTCCCTTGCAATATCTACATTATATCATATATTAGATAAGAACCACAGAGCTTTCAAATAAGATAAAATAATATTTTTTTTAAAGATTTCCTTAACTTTTGAGCGTTTTTTTAATATATAGTTTTTGAGAGATTCCCATACCCCACAGTGATGAGACCATGTCACTGGAAAAGTATATGTAAACGTATAGTAATCCATACAATAGATGGCGTTTGTGTCCGCCGTGGGTATAGTTTCCATACTTCGGTGCCCAATGAATGAAGAATGGAAAATCTTCATTTTGATTTTTCATTTATTTTCATTTATTTTTCTATAAATATGTGCGGGCGCACAAAATGTATTATTATTTCAAATTTCAAGTCAATAGCTGCAGTAGTTTCTGAGATATTAAGGATTCAAAACACAAAACAGACCCAAAGCGATTTCATAAGGGTTTTGCAACCGATGGCAAAACCCTAAAAAAGGGAGCCAACTGTTGCAAACAAACAATAGGTGGCTCAACTGATCCATATATTGATATATATCTATATATATATTGGTATATATCCATATATCAGTGATATTGTGTCAACCTGTGAAAGTAGGTAAGTTAGCATTCAGAGAATCGCGCTTAATTTTGAAAGCATGCTTCGGTGTTATTTTTCTCATTGTCTATAGATATTACTCGATTGTTTACAAACCACCTGTATGTATAATTGGAATGTCGGTGAATAGTGAAACGACCGTTTAGCTCCGAAGCTGGTTTATTACTGGGGTTTACCCACAAGCAGATACACATATTTATAGCCTACATCCTTACAGCTAGGTACATACAGTACATCTCCCTCCAACATTAATTTGGAAACCTGTAACAATTACAACAATACAATAAGAAGTTGCTTAGTCTATACTTATCTACTATATTACATTACTCTATACTAGTAGCTACTTATTTACCTATATACTTAGAAATACTTTTTATAATTAATCGGGTTTTTCAACCGTCTAGAGCGCCCGAGCGGCGATTCATTCGCAGCGCTAGGGTTACTATTTACCCGTGCTGCCACATTCGGTATATCAACCGTCTCTGCCGGTCGAGGCTCATCCGCTTCTTCGCAGGCCTCCGCCCACTCCTCAACGATATCCTCGTCCCTCACACACTCCTCTCCCTCAACAATCTCGCGAGCAGGCGCCGCCGGCACTTCTCCCTCTCCTACGTCGGTGGCCAAGGAAGGGCGTGAAACAAGTACCGGCGGCGGCGTCGCGGGCGGCTGCGTGTCCGCCGGGACGGCCGGCGCGGGCGGCGGAGCGAGCGGAGACTGCGGCGGCGGCGGCGCTGGT
>OZ007551.1:830669-898388 GCA_963931895.1 Eupithecia pulchellata | reverse complement strand
TAACAAAGTCCTTTGAACCACCGCCGCCGCCGCCGCCGCCGCGCCCCGCGCCGTCGGTCGCGCCCCACCCGCCGCGCGCCGTCCAAGATAGCCATCGAAACCACTTATTTTTTTGGTGGTTGTGGTTGCGTACATACAACCACCAAAGAAGATCTCAAATTTATTTACGTTCTACACAATCTTCTCTTTCGAGCGTACATCATTCCAGCAATCTTTCGCTTGGTGTCCTACATCTCGTTTACTAAGTCGCGGTCTCCACTCAAGAACACGTTTACCCCAGCGGTTGTCGGTTCTTCGCGAAATACATACTAAGAGTCAAAGCAGATAAAATAGGTAGATCCCTACCACAAGATGTTTCGAATAATCTTACAGCGTTACATCTCATGAAGCGGGCATGATACGCCTACACCACGAACACAGTACACATATTATGGACAGTATAGAAACTAAGGCATAATGAATTACCTAACTAAAATGTACCTAATTGAAATAATTGACAGATATATACAATACTGCATTGTGACAGTTTGGTAGCGTCACTATCATGGGTGCAGTGCAGAGAAAGTCATGTTGAGGAAAAACGCCATCTCCAATAGGTCATCGAAACTATATACCTAATTAGTGCGGAGAATTCGATTTATCTCATACGATTATAAAGTTCTCCTAAGGGTCGATAGATGGCAATTATCAAAAACATACTTTCTTATTACACTTACCTATTTATCTCTCAGTTCTCTCACTATCAAATTATCAAAAACATATGTAGGTACCTTACTTACTTATTGTATAGATGTTTGAAATTTACCGACATAAAAAATAAGGTTTCATTCCATGCCTATTCCAGACGTCACCTTTATGCTATCAAATCAATCATATTGACATTTATCTATTGATCTATTACCAAGTAATCTCCGTATGTACATACCTAAGTCAAAAAAACAAGGTACCTTTAGATACATCTACTTTAGTAGGTATAGATTACTTCAAAATTTCAATAAATAATGAGGTAGCTGTTTTCTGCTGTATCATTTAATTTCCTTGATTAGTTCTTCTTTGGCACCTACTTTTTGATTACATTGCGAGAATCGGGAAGGATACTGAATCGGGACACATATGAAATCAGATTTTGTATTTAAGTGAATAAAACAACATAAAATATTTAGGTAGATTATCTAAGTTGATTGGTAGTACCTAAATGTTTGTCAATATAATTTTTCAGTCACAAAAGTAATAGAATTTCCCATCTTCCATTTGTGACTACCTGAAAAAGAATAAAAAAATATTAATTTAGCTTTCTGCCTGATATGACAACTGGTACCTATCAATGGTTTGTATTTTTGTTATTAAATTGGAAGAACTGAAGATTAGTATGATATCGACTGGAGTCAGGTCGTCTTTTCGGAATACGATGAGAAAGGATTGTGTGCATTTTTTATATCTTAAATCAACTTGTAATGTAAATGACGACTGCTGATCATGCCATATTCTTATAACATTTGCGAGCTCTGTAGGAAAAATCGGTACTTACACCACTAATATCGTCTCAATAAAGTAATATTCTATTTCTTTCTCCGTTAATTAAAGTATGATCGAATAGATGATTAGAAAAACAGATTTGATATATAGTAATTGATTAAAGTACATACGTTTACAGATTACAATTAAATTTTATATTAGTGCTTCTTAATTAATTTTATTTTCTTTAGACAAAGGAAATATAATGATAACAAATGAATTCTTTACAATAATATGAATAAGTTAGGTATTTAATTTATTGAGTATAGCAAGCGCAGAATTAACAAAAAAAGTCACTCAAACAGACGCAACAAATCCAATATCCCACTAAAATCGAGACACTGCGTGACACACGTAATAATAACAAATATTGATAAATATCTCTACTTAAATATATTAATTAAGTAGGTTACTTTCCATAGTATTTAATATTATAAAGTCCTTTGATTAAACCCCCGCAGCCGCCGCCGCCGCGCCCCTTCACCCGCCGTCCAACTCGTCCAAGATCGCCATTGAAACTAATATGAACTAATAACCATTGGTTTATTCATAGTGCAGTAACTCGCCTACTCAAAAAGTTGTGAACCGAAGTTATGATTCGAAGCGTTTTTTTTTTACCGGATAGAACGATTCAAGAGGAAGGTTTTCGTATAAAACGCTCGCGGGTGGGCAGCCGATTGAGGCCGCTATTCACTCGACAACCGGGATTTCGTCTCTTCCAGTAAATTTTTTTATATGAGTATATAAAAAATATTACCTTTTGTTTGGAGTTGTACATTATACGCCGCGTCGTCAGTCAAGGCAGTGTAGGTACGCTGGTAACCGCGTCTTGTTTTTGTTACGTGGTATACTCCTCAGTCGACCGACTTCGCCATGATTCACGTTCAGTTTCTAAAAAATCAAAATGGTATTAATTTAACTTACTACAAAATTTTCGCATAATTACAAACACTTTTATTCGAAATGTTTTATATCCCAGGGAGTAAACATAAAATATTATGTTGAAGTTATAATATAAAGATTAGTCAGCCACGTAGGAGGATGCGGATTCAATTCCCGCCTTGGCACAAATGAATGTATTATATTCGTTCCAGGTTATCTATCAAAAAAATAGATTATATTTCAAAATTTTCAAGCCTCGCAAGCAATGCGGTAATAATATAATATTAAAGAATTGTGTAAAAAAAACCAGTTTTACATACCTTTGCATTGATAGTTTCATAAGATTCTTGTAAGTAGCGATTAGTGGTAAAGATGAGTTGTGTGGAATTCTGAAGTTGATGGTTCTGCCAAACCCTGAAATAAAAGTTATGTTTTAATATTTCAAAAGCCTATTATTAACATGGCGCGCCCTTCAGGTAGCACCACAAAGAATGAGCAGTGTGAGGAATTTACAGTTATATAATAAGAAAGTGTAAATGTACCTTTTCAAATTAGTCTTCATTGTCACGTAAATTGTCTATTTTCTGTGACACTTTTTATCGCTGAGTCTATAAATATACTTTCGTCAAGAAAATCAAGATAAACATCTGAAATCAAGCTTTTGAGTGTGATTCTGAGCGTTATTTGGTGTCATTTCGTTGTATTTTATTTATTTATTGAATATATTGTACAGCTATCATTACAGGCATACCGAAAAATTGAATTCATCAACATATTGCTAATATACTATATAATTAATCCACATTTTCTTATATTCCTATTAAATAAATTTATGTAAGAGGTTTCCAAATATTGGTCCGAATACATAAATTTTAGATAAAATAATGTGCATTTGAAATTTAGAGCACATGTAATTTGGTACATCATTACATATTCACGGCCTCTGTGGCGCGGTGAACCAAGGTCCGTCTGCGATACCGGAGGTTACGGGTTCGATTCCCGCCTCGGGACAAGTGTTTGTATGATCTGCAGATGGTTGTTTCAAATTTCTGGTTAATTAATTTTTGTTGGTAGTATTATGTCTTAATATTTCCATGTAGCTGTTTTGTTGAATTGATTCATTTAAAAAGTTATGATGATGAGTGAATGATTATATTTACCATTGTTTCGAATCTTGAAGTGCATGTTAGAGTCCGTCCGTCGTCACCCCTTGCTTTTCATTACACAATCAGTTAGTTGTTAGGTGAGCTGTTACTGGTGGTACTTCAAGTCCTGAAATTGTCAATTTATCTAATATAGAACACATCGTCGTATCCTACGAAAACGGTCACAGTTGCAAAACACCAACTTTACAGGAGACGGTTTTTTCTGATTATTTCGCAAAGTTTCTATTGAACGAGTGTGATTTTTTTTGCTAAAACGTTTTATCATATTTTCTGCTAAATTATCATAAAGGTTTCATAAATAAAAAAAACCTTTTTCCCTAGTTTTTGTCCCTTAGCACCTTGTTCCACGTGCAAGTTTCAAATCGACGTTATACTCAGCGCCATTGTGACCGTTTTCCACGCAGATTTCGCTTCACGTCCTCAACTAGGGGGTAACAAACGTCTATGTAAACTTATTCGACGGGATTATGATGGACAATTACACATTTTACGAAGGTCATAGTTTATTGTCCTTCATAATTTGGTTTTGTACCTTGATAATTTGCTTCAGAAATTAAATGTATTTAGTTTGTCTAGCACTTAATCGACGACCTATATGGTGCAGCTGCTGGCGAAGGCCTGACTTCGTCGCTGGAGGTTGTGGGTTCGATTCTCGCCTTGGGAAAAATGTTTATACATTTATTGCCGCTGATTTGTCACAGCTGGTTGGTAGGTACAGCTAAAATGCAACAAATCATTCGAAAGCCACAACCGAGTTCGTGTAAAACTGTGCAATTGCTGACATACTAAACAAAATGTGTTTTCGTAAACTATGTAAAACTCGTCTTAGGGTTTCTTAAGGCATGATTTAATGTAATGATTGGAACGAATATTTTAGTTATTATGGTAGGTACTCATATAAAAAAGGTAATTTTATAATAAATAATGGAGTTTTCTGACCACAACGCCCAGCCTAAGCCGATGAAGCTAGAAAGCTGAAATTTGGTGGGCTGGACCTTTAACTACACAAATACCGGCTAATTAGGGTTTTTTTTCTTATTCCACCCTTATAGAGGTAAAAAGTTTTGAGGTTTTTGGTGTTTTTTGTAACTCTGCAACCGGTGGTTCGATTGGTTAGATACTTACATTGAATAAATACTAAACTCACAAAAATAATGATCACTTGTTTCAGGATTTTTTCAAATATTCCTGAAAATTTAGTGAAACAGGTAATTAAAGTTTGAGATTTATAATTTCATTCTATATTGAAATATCTATAACTTTATAATGAAAGGTGCTATTAGCTTCAAATTTCATTATGTAATGATAGAACAGTAGGTAAATTAAAAAGGCAATATTATGTGATTTATTTTAAGGGGGTATACAACCTCAACTCTGTGCGAAAAGGCTAGACATATGATTTTAAGAGCGGGACAGGGCATTGCAACGTAAGTCCAAAAATCACCAAAAATCAAGTTTTAGCTTATTATCTATTAATTAGGACATTATTTGAAAAATCCGAAACATATAACATTTTTATTATACTTAATTCTATTACCACGCTTATTGTCAAGATCTGAACTTCTGTATTTATTGAGAAATTTAGGTTTTAGTAAAAATTTAGAGGTAACTTTGCGATTTTTTTCTATCGAGAAAATTTTATGGAATCGTGTTTTCGAAACATATGATCGATAGATTAAGTCCTGAACTTTACCATATATCAATTTCAAATTTAAATATTCAGTAGTTTAGACGATATGGACATCCGGCGGAGTTGAAAATTAGCAGTTTGAGGTAGTATACACCCTTAAGGAAAATTGCTAAGAACAATTAACATGTGTACAAAACTATTCAAAATGTGTTTCAGGATTTTTGAAAATATTTCCGCAAACTGTAAATACGGTTATTGAAATATTGGATTTGTAATTTTTGGTAACGTATTTAAATGACTGTTACTATTTAACGTGCGCTGGTAATGCCCTCAAATTTTATTTTTGTATTGAATATACAATAAATGGTTAAACATGTTTTAAGGTCTATTTTCATATCTCTAAATTAGGGTAGAAAAAAGTCAAACTTCCCGATATTTAGTTTCAATCCGATTGGTCTTGCATAAAATCTCAATTCACTAAATTAATGAAATAATAACAATGAATGAATGTTTGAAGATTTATTAAAACTTCTCTCAAAATGGGCTAAGGTAGAATGTTTGAAACATATCGTATGACAACCCTGCTTCAAATTCACTAAATAAAAAAATATACTGGAAACTTTTTAAAATAAGAATACTACATAAAAATGATATCATAAGCATCTTTCCGATTTTGGTGAAATTCCGATTTTTTCTTAGGGAATTAGCTGATTTCGTGAAAGAGTTTTACCCTAAACACGTCCACGCCAATGAAATTACAAGCGAGTCAGCTAGTTGCTATTACATTATACGCAGCATTCATTACATGATTATTGTCATAATAGATTGATATCAGAGCCAAGGCATGGCGTATTCATCAATAAATTTTTTGTCTGTTAATTTTCTAACCTATTTAGTATTTAAAAGCTATAGTCTATTAAAAAAACAACAAGTAATGGAGTTAAAATTTGCAGATGTTTGTAGAGTGTTCTGGTTGATTTTTATGTATGTATAGTAAAAAAACATTATATCTATAAGGTCTATTGTGTTAAGTCATCTGATACCCAAAACACAAGTTTTAGTCGATTGTTCAGCATTTTATTTATTCATCCTATCAATCTCGTTACCGTATCCAGATTAGAGAACTCGTCAATGAGCCTTTCTGAAGCCAACTACTATGTGGTTGCTCACGTTAAAATATTAAAAAGAAAACACATATTTATTTCGCTGTTTTGTAGACTCTGTCGTCTGATGACCTTATTTGTAGAAGTCGAAAACCCCTGAAATTTTTGAAATCTCTTGAAAATCCTTAAAACCTGTTTTTCTTTATTTTATTTTTCACATTGGATTGCACAAGCAAATAGTTTAATGTGTTACGATTTTGCCGTACAAATGCCGCACTATGTATCTATTATACATATTTCAGTATTTTGTATTATTATTTAGCTTTTATACAAAGTTTCAAACTTATAGTCGTCAATGGAATATCGGGAACTCTGGCAATTTTTACATTTTCTAATTTCTTTTAAAAGTCAAATAGTTGTGGTTTAAAGCACCGCATGTAAAATCTTACAATCAATTCAATACTTTATTAAATACAAAACCAATACAATAATTCAAACAATTTTAACCTTTACTAAAATCTTAAAGATTTTTTTAGTTTGGTTAAATTACCGATTAACTAAATGTCAGAAATATTTTTAGAATTCGAACAACTGTTGGTTTATAGTTCAAACAAATTGTGTCACTGTTCTCAGTTCTTATTGAGAGACCTTTATAAAAAAAATCCCTGAAAGGCGTATGATAATTTCATAAATATTGATATTCTATATTAAAAAGTTATAGAGAATTCAAAACAAAACCCAACTACGTGTCTCAAACATGTATAACCCGTTCCAGTCCATTTTAAGGAGTATTTTAAAACTTCCTGAAACAAATATTCATTTATTTATATTATTAAGATTTCACAATGGAATAGTTATTCCTAACAAAATAATATAGCTACTTCGCAAATTAAGTGATTATGTGCATCCGCATTCGTGAATGTGAAAGATGTACATTCGTTACATGTATAATTGTATACTAATACTGTAGATACGAAGGTCAGACCCTGTCTATCTGTTTGTTGCTTTAACGCTTTAATCGATTTAACGATGAAATTTTTCTTCACACAGAAGAAAAATGAACAAGAAACTAGCAAGATATAATTATACCTTAGTAGGTTGTTAGAACATATTTATGTATGTACACGTACCTATTCGCATTACATATAAATTTAGCATTTTTCGTGCTTTCATAGCCCCAAAGACAATTCATGTGCCTAGCCAAACTATTAAAAATGCACTTCGTAGTCGACAAACGGTGCGGTAATCCGCGCCCGCGCGCCTATTCACCCGCGCCACATGGTTACTCTGGAGTATGTAACCGTATTCGCCGGGAAATACTTGTGATCTTTGCGTTTTTCACGTGGAAGAAAGTGCCAAAGCTGTTTGTTAACTTTTTCGTCGGGCTAAATCGATCAATGCAATTGTGACCAAATCTTAAAATGTTAATAACTTTTTTATTTTCAGTATTTTTTAATTTTTTTCGAACTGGTATGATGTAAATCATAATGGAGATTCCAAAAATGCAATAAAAATAAAAAGTCACACTGGCGACTGTGACCCTATTCGTAGGATACGACGACATATTTGCCATTTAAGATACAGTTAGTATTAAGATTGTGCATAATTGTAAACTTTTGACTGTATTGATGGTGCAATAAAGTAATATTCTGTTCCATTCTCTGTTATTTAAAGTTTGACCGACTAAATCATTAGTAAGACAGATTTGATAGATGGTAATTGATTTAGAAAATCTAAGTCATCTGGAAGAGATAACTATTTTCTTATATTGCTTCATTTATAGTTTTTTATAGATTGTTGTCTATATCTCAAATCAAACTGTAATATGATGACTGCTGATCATGACATATTCTTATAACATTTGCAAGCTCTCAGTAGGAAGTCTGTAAAAGTGTTTATATCATCCATCGTCATTGTCGCCATGATAAAGGTTCAATTTCATAAAAATCAACATGTTATTAATGTAATTTCATTACACTTTTATTGGAAATGTTTTTATCAGGGAGGATATATTAAATATTATGTTCAAGTTACAATATTAGGATATAGTTGAAGACCGATGAGGCACAACCGAAGGTCAGCCACGTAGGAGGATGCTTATTCAATTGCGGCCTCTTAAAGAAATAAATGATATTTGGAGGGACGATTAAATGTTATTTTATATTCATATTATGCCGTGTGTTGCTGGCATAGAATTTCAACACCCCAACTCATCCCGTGGGTGTCGTAAGAGGCGACCAAGGGAAACACAGCGGGGGGCGGGCAGCAGAGCCTTCTGCAGAACAACTACACCAAACTGCGATCCCCTGCGTCCCTGCGACAATAACCCCCACATAATGATGCCATCTATGGCGTTCATTAGGGGAGGCCTATGTCCAGCAGTGGACTATTATAGGCTGGTGATGTTGTTGTTGATTCATATTCAACATTTTGACGACTCACAAGTAGTTAGGTATTACAATAATGTAAGATAATGTGTATGAAAAACTCGTTTACTTACCTTAAATGGATAGTTTCAAAGCTGGGTTCTGAAGCTGGTTAGAAATCTTAAGTTGACACTGCGAATTACTGCATATAATTCTTCAAAAATTATTGACCATGCAGCCGAACCAATCTGAAAGAAATGAGAATTTATTAGGTTAGGTAAGCAGTATTATGATTTAATATTTAAATGTCAATAGTAACATGGACGTCTTCGACTTCTGCGGTGGAATGTGGCAGTGAAAAGGGTAATTTACTAATAGGTAAGACTACTGTCCTAGGATATTCAAAACCAATTTCGGTCTGCTAAGTGACTTCTTCGATATGGCAAAATGAGTCTGATTTATCGTAGTAAAGTACCACTACTACTCTATATTAAGATAACTCTAATAGCTAAATCGAAAGAATAAGAAAATCAAAATCAAAATTCTGAATAGGTATTTGATTATTATTTTGTACTTTTCTTTTATCTAATAAAGGTAAAAAATATATATTCGACCGTATCGTTAGCACAACCCTAGCGTCATTACAAATACCCTGATAAAACTGTAAGTTTCTATTGGATTTGAAAACCACGCCGTCCGTATCTGCCACAGGGCCACGCGGCTCACTTCCATACGCGTTTTGTTTCATAGCTGTAATCTGTGGCTTGTAGGAAGTGTTTATGTCAAACTTCTGACGCGGCTCACCGGTGACCCCCATGGCTCAAATGGTTCAGTACGGGTAGGCTTACCGGTGAGCCCCATGGCCTGAATGGAAATGCTCGATTTTTCGTAAAGCGTTCAACGTGTTAATATTACAAAATATATAGATATTTTTTATTATACATAGAAAACAACCAGAACACCCTGAACAAATATCAAATAAGTTCTGATGTTATGTGATAATAACTTACATGGTAAGAAGGATAATCAATCATGAGATTGCTTACAACCTGTCGCGTATTAAATTTAATACTCATTAATGTTTGCCATCAAAGACCCATTTCAATTCAACCTTGAATCCTATTGAGACTTCACCCCAAGTTGAGATTTGGGACGCGACCGGCAGCGGGTCTGAAATATCCCGAGGGCTGAATCCAGTTCAAGTTCACGTCTGTCTAGAGGTCACGATTATTTTGGTTAGAGGCCTTGTTTACCGATTTTATACATATATTAGACGACCTCTGTGGCGCGGTGGGCGAAGGTCCGCCTGCGACGCAGGAGGTTGCGGGTTTGATTCCCGCCTCGGGACAAATTTTTGTAATATCTGCAGATATATGTTTATGGTGTTCTGGTCGTTTTATATGTACCTCTAAAAAAATATATCTATGTAATAATATTGTCTTATGTGTATCAGTCTAGTACCCATAACACAAGCTCTGCTTAGCTTGGGGCTAGGTGATGCTGTGTGGATTGTCCAGCATTATTTATTTATTTCTACTCGAAGTGGGGTGAAGATGTGTAGTGGTGTATTACTTTGAAACAACGAACTTTAGCGGTAGGTAAACGTAGTAAGTATAGTGTACAGTGGCGTACAGTGGCGTTCTTTGTTAGCTGACCCTCCTTTCAAGTAATTTTTATGAGGACAGAACTATTTAAAAGTCGTTCTATAATAATAATAACTTTAATTGATTTAAACTCGCTAGCGTAATTATGAGACTTAGAACCTGCCGGTTCAACTAGTGTATAGACTCCATAATACTAAAAACATTTACCTATTTTTTAGTTAGTTATTATGGCTGGTGTGTCCCACTGCTGGGCAAAGGTTTCCCCCTGGTCTGTATTATTTTTTAAGAACCAAAATTAGTCATACTTTGGAAATAAATACTAGAACTTAGGAATATGACAATGAGATAATTATTTAAATACAAACTTCTAGTCAGTAGGTAATCTAGATTTACTTAAGTGAAACTTTTAAACTTAAGTTATATTATAACATAGGTACTTAAATTATGACATACATATTATGTATGTCGTTATATTTTCAGTTTTTCTTCGAAAGCTGTTTGTTTTCCATATATAGAGGACCTTTTTGGTTCACATACTGCAGACACTTAGCTAATTACGTAGGGACATATTTTTTTTTCTAACAAAGAATCTATCATTTTTATATAAAATATTTCTTCTTCATAATGTATCATATTCAATAATTTATTGCATTCTAAGTGTACAAAGGATGATAAACGTCACCATGTTAAAGGGTAAAGATATGTTGCAACAAAAATAATCGCAATTTACTAGATTGCTACAATATCGCAACGGGAGACATGACCAGTATTGCTGCAGAATACGATATAGTAGCATTGGTTTGCATTGGGACATCAAAGGGACACGTCAAAGGGACATTAGTTACCCGCAAAACAAATTGGTTTTTGCGGTACAGTCTCTGGTGAAAATTTCGAATAGTTTATGACTCACAAGATAATGAAATAGGTACAGGAATTCAAACTGAAAATCATATATAAATATTAATTTGGGTCGCAGTTTTAATTTCCGCCTCCAGGCAAATGTTTGTGCGATCTCCAGATATTTGTTCTGGTTGTTTCCTGTGGATGAGAAAATATATCTATGGATTAAATGTATTGTTTGAGGTATATCACATGTCTAGTCTAGCACCCATTATCAAAAACTCTGCGTAGGGCAATTATTCTGCTGTGTGAATATTCCAGAAAAATTTATTCAGTTGTGTTCTCAAAAAAAAACTTCATTTTAAAACGTGTTTTTGTTTTGACTACGTAATATTGAATTTTAGTTACTTTGTGTATGTGTATGGACTATTTAACTATCTGAAATAAATACTAAACTTTTTCTCTGCATATCTTCTTTCCTGATTTCCTGGCGATTAATGCTAATCACGGTGTTAATTACTGTGCTAATCTAAGCATTAACTCTTGTATAGTTTTTATGTGCTATTGGCGTTGGTCGGCTCTATGCATATCTTTTGAGTACACGCGTACCCGAGATCGTGAAAAATCTAACAATAGTTGTGTTGTTGTTTTTAAAAAGGTTAGAAATGTTTATTCGTAACCAATCGAACCATTCAATTCAAACAACAGAATTCCATTCTTGAATTGACGTTTTAGATACTAGTTTTCGTATATATTCCTAAACAAAGTTAGTATACGAAGCGACTCATTGTGTGATCATGATTATATTTCGAAGAACCACCCTTCGTCTTACTTTTAAAAACCTGTCGATATATTTAGGTAAAACTTCAATGAGGACACGACTATTTATACTTCTTGCAATATGACATAATATTACTCCTTGTTAAATCTATAAAACCTTTATATCCACGACTGTACCGTAAATCCTTTTGACTGCACCCCAATCTACATCATCATCATCATCATTAGCCTATGTTAGTCCACTGTTGGACATAGGCCTCCCCTAATGAGCGCCATAGCGCCCTGTCTTCGGCTTGTCGCATCCAGCATCTGCCAGCAGTCTTTCGCAGATCGTCATCCCACCTGGCCGGAGGGCGTCCTACACTACGTTTACCGAGTCGCGGTCTCCACTCAAGAACACGTTTACCCCAGCGGTTATCGGTTCTTCGCGAAATATGGCCGGCCCACTGCCACTTCAGTTGGCTAATTCTCTGAGCTATGTCGATGACTTTAGTTCTCTGTCGGATGAATTGGTTACGAATCCTATCCTTCAGAGAAACTCCGAGCATAGCTCTTTCCATAGCGCGCTGAGCGACTTTGAACTGGTGGACCAACCCTATCGTGAGTGTCCACGTCTCAGCTCCGTAGGTCATGACTGGTAGGACGCACTGATTAAAAACTTTCGTTTTCAAACATTGCGGTATGGATGACGAGAAGACTCGACGTAATTTTCCGAACGCTGCCCAGCCTAGCTGGATCCTCCTCTTGGCTTCCTTCTCGAAATTGTTTTTACCCAACTGCAAAATCTGCCCGAGGTAAGTGTACTCAGAAACAATTTCGAGAAGGTGGCCATGTACGATCACCGGTCTTGGATCAATGTGGGCATTGATCATGACTTTGGTTTTATCCAAATTCATGCCAAGACCGATACATCGGGAGGCTGAAGCTAGACTGTCCAGCATCCGGTTCAGCTCCTCTAGCGACTCCGCCATTAAGACTATGTCATCAGCGAATCGCAGGTGTGAGATGTAGTCGCCGTTTATGTTGATGCCCTTGTCTCTCCAGTCCAGAGTCTTAAACATATCTTCCAACGCGCTCGTGAACAGTTTCGGGGATATGACATCCCCCTGCCTCACTCCTCTGCGCAGTTGGATCGGTTTAGTCTGCTGGTCCTGTACTCGGACACTCATCGTAGCGGCTTCGTAGAGACATCTCAGCACCTCGATATAACGATAGTCTACTTGGCATCGCTGTAAGGATTGTAGAACAGCCCAGGTTTCAACGGAGTCAAAGGCCTTCTCATAGTCCACAAAAGCCAGACACAGGGGCTGATTATACTCTTCGGACGTCTGTATAATCTGCCTCACTGTGTGAATGTGGTCTATGGTACCATATCCTCCGCGAAACCCAGCCTGCTCCGGTGGCTGAAACTCGTCGAGTCTCCTGGCGAGACGGTTCGATATAACTCGTGAGAAAAGCTTATAGACGTGACTTAGGAGCGAGATGGGTCTATAATTTTTAAGAAGGGTTTTATCTCCCTTCTTAAAAAAGAGCACCACCAAACTCCCACTCCACGCCTTTGGAGTTCTCCCACTGTGAAGGACGGCGTTGAAGAGGCTCTGTAACTCCTGTATAATAGGGTATCCTCCAGCTTTCAAAAGCTCTGATGTTATTCCGTCCTCACCGGGGGCTTTTCCATTTTTAAGCTGCCTCAGAGCTAACACGATCTCGTCTTGACTGATGTCTGGCAGTTCGTCGGTATAGTGGCGTATCAAGGTGGCTCTAGAATCGTGGTCGTCTCGTTGGGAACGGGGAGCATGTGCAGCGTATAAACGGCCATAAAAGTCCTCTATCTCGGCCGATATCTCCGGCTTCGACAATACGGTCCTTCCGTCGTGCGTTGAAAGCTTCGTCAGGTGGCTCCTTCCAAGCTGCTGAGTGAATACTTTGGACCCTCGGTTTCGCTCTATCGCCTCTTCAATGAGGCGTGTATTAGAGCTCCGAAGGTCGCGTCGTAC
Source organism: Eupithecia pulchellata (assembly GCA_963931895.1). Lineage (NCBI taxonomy): Eukaryota > Metazoa > Arthropoda > Insecta > Lepidoptera > Geometridae > Eupithecia > Eupithecia pulchellata. Next base: position 884,505 of record OZ007551.1, on the reverse strand, counting down.
CATCTTCGCAATTCGCTTGTTCAGGTCTGACCTCTCTGACGAAGTCGCTTGGGTGGTTTCCCGTCTTTTTGTCATCAGCCCAAGAGTCTCATCCGAGAGTTTGGACTTCTTACCAGTACGCTGCTTTTTGCAAAACTTGATGCCCTCGTCCCTCAGCGTTTCTACCAGATTGTGTAGGGTCTCGTCAGCGTCATCAGTGGGTTCCAAGGCAGCGAATCTATCCCCGAGAAGCTGCTGAAACTTCTCGGTGCTCGCCATGATTTGGATTGGGTTCGGTCGGAGCGTGGACTTCATCAGACGGTTTCTTTCAAGCTTCAAATTTATATTCAGAGAGCCTCGAAGGAGTCGGTGATCAGATCCGGTATTGAACCTGTTGATCACTGAGACATCTCTGAATATATGCTTGCTATCCGTCATGATGAAGTCGATCTCATTTTTTGTCACAGAATCGGGACTCCGCCATGTCCACTTCCTTTGGGGCTGTTTCTTAAAGAAAGAGTTCATTAAGAACAGCCCCTCTTTCTCGAGGAAGTTGACGAGCATTTGTCCCCTGTGATTTCGAACACCAAAACCATGCGGGCCTATTCGGGATTCGTTGCCAGTCTGGGTTCCCACCTTGCCGTTAAAGTCCCCCATAACAACGTTGAAGTGAGCCTTGGTGGTGTGATGTAAGGCTTTGGATATGTCTTCGTACATATCCTCCACTTCATCATCCGAGTGTGCCGAGGTCGGTGCGTAGACCTGAATGACCTTCAAGCTGTAGCGCTTAGACAGCCGAAGGATCAGGTACGCTACCCTGGTCGACACACTGGAGATTTCTTCGACGTTGTTAGAGAGGGCCTTATTGACGAGGAAACCTACGCCACCCTGGGATGTTTTATCACCCTCGCGAAAGTAGAGAAGATGGCCCGAGTCTAAGGTTACAGTGTCCTCCCCCTCTCTACGGACTTCACATAACCCTAGAACATGCCATTTAATGTTCTCTAGCTCCACTTCCAACTGCGCTAGATGGTGATCAAGCCTCAGAGTGCGTCCGTTAAACGTTGCCAGGGTCAGTGTGTGTGGGGTGTGGTAGCCTAATGTAGCCCGAAGATTCCTAGCACCCCCTGCCCCGCCGTTACCGTGGCCGCTACCATGGCCAGGAATAGCGAGGCGGCCGGGAACTGGGGGCCATTTTGTGGCGGTTCTTATCATTGGGGGTAATTGCCCATAATCCCCACGCTGGGCATGCGGGTTGGGGATCGCAGTTTAGTGGAGTAGTTCTGCAGAGGGCGCTGCTGCCCACCCCCCGGTGTGTTTCCCTTAGTCACCTCTTACGACACCCACGGGATGAGTTGGGGTGGTGAAATTCTATATTATGCCGTCACCACACGGCATAATCGGCAATCTACATACACCTGTCTAATCCTAGTATTATAACTCTGTCCGCAATCCTCTGATGTAATGACTGGATGCGCCCTACTGCGAAATTGTACACTAATTGCAGTTCACTAATGCAGCTGTATTGTAATGCTAAGGGCAGAATTAATTATAAACTGAGTTTAATTAAACCAAATTAGAGCAGATTCAAATGTTGTTGTGTTGCGGTACACCAAGCAGAAAATCAACATATTTTTGTCATGATGTAAAGAGATAATGGAATAAAGTTTAATAGCAAAGTGTGCCTAATAGTACCTTTATCATCATCATCATTAGCCCAAGTCCACACCTGGACATAGGTCTTTCTGAATGAGCGCCATAGCACACTGTTTTCAACTTGTCGAATCCAGCCTACAGTTTTTCGCAGATCGTCATCCCACCTGGCCGGAGGGCATCCTGCACTACGTTTACCAACCTATATGCTTTTTAACGGTTTTCGCATACCTAAATACTTCACTTAAAAACTAAAAGTCCGTTATTTTCCTTATGCTTTACATGACTCATGGACTCAAATTTCATCACTTTATTAAAAAAATATTTAGAAACTTCTTTGTAACACATAAACCTTGTGAAGTTTGTCTTGGTCTTCACATTAGTTTTTTCCCTAATTGTAGTTTAATTGTAAACAATCAGATAATTCAGGCCTACCATACCTACTGCGTCGGCTTTCATGTTGACTCACAAAGTTACCGCCAGCCACATTGTGGTTTGTGGTGACTACTCGGCGCTAGCCTCTTTGAGGGTTGTGGTAGAGATTTATTTACTCGTAGAGATTTATAAAAAATATGCAAGGGTTTGTATTTTTATTTGCCTCTTCGTATTGTAGAGCAATCTTGAATATACATGTAGCGACCTCTGCCATCGTTGGCCTGAACTACAAGGGCCAGTGTCAATAGAGGTGCGCGAACGAAGAAAGAAAGCTAACTACCTGCCTAGGCGCTTCAAACAGTCTCCGCTAGATGTCGCTAGGAGTTTTCTATAAGAAAGCAAAAAGAGACGCAATTCCTAGATCGCGCAAACGCTTGTTTCGGTAACAGCTAGCTCATATACGAGTACCCGACATCAACTGTCGGTCGTAAGACCACTGGAGTAAGTGCGCCAGTTGGGCGAACTCCAGCACAGGGGAGACCTACCCCTGTTCCCAGTTGGGGGAATCCACCTCCTACCCCCCAAAATACATATGAATATATGTATATAAGTAACCTAATTTTTATACGGTGGGTCAAATTGTGTTTTTTTTACATAGCTTTATTTTGATCTCTGTTTAAAAACTCTTACAAAAACGTACTGTTTTAATTTCATATGTAAAACTAATGTCTTATTATTACTTCGACCCATAAAATTTTGTGAAAATACGCTCAATTTCAATTTGAAACTGACCTCACGTTAATTTGAGTTGTAAATTAAAATTGTATGCATGAAATAGTTTACCCAAAGTTTAATAGAAGAGTGGATTGCATGTGATAATTAAAATTGAGGTATTTTAACGGTTATTAATTTAAACAGGGTGAATATGGGGTGAGCCGCTTGCATCTTGCGCAAATCCCTATGCCCTATGCAAAGAGTTTTGTATCGCACAAAACATAATTCAAACAGATAAAAAACAGAAGATAGTACCTAACTATTAAAAGATGAAACCATAAGTACCTACTAGACATACAACCTTTTCAATGTGCTGTGTAGTTTTTGGCCTCTTTTTAAGTCGCGAATGAAAATTCATCACGCAAAATGTGAGTTAAAAGGTTTACCTAACCTCGATATAATTTGGTTCCTGCTCCTGTGTATTTCTTTTTAAAGATAAAAGATAAAGATATTTTTATAATTTAGGTAGGTATGTATTGTGTCTGACATTCTTATATTTATATATTTGATATGTACCTATATTTTCTTGTATCGATAAATGAATTTGAATCTGATGTGAAATGGCATTGGGAGTATATTTTTTAATTTCCAATGTTTTCTTGTAAAAATCTCCGAGAAATTGTCTCATATTATCGGTTTCTCCTTAAAACGCAGCCTTAACATTACTATGCATGGTAAATGCTACAGTGAATATAATGAGTATTTTAAAATAATTTTATTATTATAACACATTCTAAGCTCTACGAACTTTGTAGCACATCTACGAACTTCGTAGCACATCTACAACTTTCGTAGCTGGTCTATGGCTATAAATGGTGAGATGTACTGCTACGAATCGGACGCCAATAAAGATATAAATCTTTCTAAGTTTCTACGTATCTCTTGGAAATTATAATATAATATGTGGAATTATAGTATAATTTGTTGACAGACGTGCATTTAATATTGTAAATATGAAGCTAAGTCTGAGCCGGGACTAAAGTAGCAGACTTTGACGACGAATGCATGAATATTTAATTTGGACAGAGTGCTTGGCACTGTTTACTTGTAAGTTTGTATCATATTCCAAATCTAATTATACTAAAGTATGTAGGAATCCATAAAGGTACATTTGATACATCGTTTGAGTGTGTTGTATGTATTTTGTATGCTAACACATGTACTAGACAATTTAGCTTAGCTCTAGGAAACAAAACTAGCCAAGACGTGATGTTAATCGAAATGAAGCAAAATAAAAGTGTTGAGCTAATTCAATAAATATATTTGATTTCACAATCTGTCAATAGTTTGAAAAAAAATGTGTAGGTAATATAAATAATATAAGGAAGCATTTATTTATATTCTTAAGTAGGTACCTACCTCCTGACCTTTTAACAGGCTTTTATTATTTATTTATTTTTTATTTACTGTTTTAGTTTCTAGGTATATATATTATTCTATAGGTTTATTATGGATCTGCTAAATATAGATACTAACTATTTCTCTTGCTCATCTGACTGCTCTTCAGACGTTGAGTATGCTAGTGCCTTCAGTAATGAGTCTGATGACTCATGCGCAGGTACACCACATTTGCGAGATAAAATAGCTCAAACATTTCTTGGACTCCACAAAAATCTGAATATTATTCACATAAACGCTCAAAGCATTCCTGCTCATTTTTCAGATATGCTTTCTTCTTTTGATTATAAAACAGTTGATGCTGTTCTAGTATCGGAATCCTTCTTAAAACCTTCCTTACCTTCCTTTCAATATCCTCTTCCAGGATTCATTCTTATCAGAAATGACCGCCTAAACAAAGGTTGTGGAGGTGTTGCAATTTACCTTCGAGCGGATATCCCTTTTAAAATTATCGACCAATCTCCTGGACAATACACTGGATTCGCTGAACACCTTTTCATCGAAATTAATGTAAACCACACTCCTATCTTGCTCGGGGTGTATTATCCACCTTCACTGCACGTCAATTACTTCTCCTCTTTTGAATTGAAGCTCGAAGCTCTTTCTTCTATCTATGACAATACTATTATCCTCGGGGACTTCAACACTTGTTTATTAAAAAAAAACACTCGTGCTCTCAAGCTAGAATCTCTTGTTTCTTCGGTCAACATGCACATCCTTCCCCTTTCTGCTACCCATCACGCTCCTAACTGTTCTCCTTCTCTATTAGACCTTATTTTAGTCTCCGATGTTGATCGTGTGGCCACTCATGGTCAAATTACTGCTTCTTTCTCATATCATGACCTGGTTTACCTGTCTTATAAAGTCCGCTCCCCAAAACGCAAGCCCAAAATCCTTCTTCTTCGCAGCTATAAAAATATTGATATAGAGCGCCTAAAATTTGATGCCTCTAATATCGACTGGTCCCCCGTTATTGAAGGGGCTAATACTGATGAGATGGTGGCAGAGTTTAATAAAATTGTTATTGATTTGTACGATATCCACGCTCCACTTAAACGTGTTAAAGTTAAGCACCTACCGGCTCCTTGGCTAACAGAGAGCATCAAAAAAATGATGGCGAAGCGCGACAGAGCGAAACGTATTTTTAAAAAATGTTGCACTGATGCAAACCTTTTGTCGTATAAAAGGCTTCGCAATCGTTGCAGCAAAATGTGTAGAGAAGCTAAGAGACTTCATATTCATAATTCTCTCAAAGACGCAAATCCTTCCGAGATGTGGAGATTTCTCAAAACACTGGGGTTGGGTGGAAAGCCTAGTAATTCGCTTGGGCCGTTTGACCTGAATGCTATCAATAGTCACTTTTCCAAATCCCCTCTGAACCTTGATAGCAATATCAGGCAAGCGACACTAGGTGCACTGGCTCGTAAACCTAGACCTTTGTGCGCTCCCTTTACGTTAACAGCTATTGCTGAGCAGGATATAAAAATAATTCTTTCCTCAATTTCTACAAAAGCTGAGGGCACTGATGAAATAAATATTCAGATGCTTCTTCTTCTTTCTGATGAGCTCTTGCCCGCTATCACTTTCATTATCAACTACTCTCTTAAAACCAGTATCTTTCCTACTGCTTGGAAATCGGCATACGTCATTCCACTCCCTAAGACTTCTCATCCAACTTTAGTCTCCGAATTCCGGCCTATTTCAATATTACCTGTCCTCTCTAAAATACTGGAGAAAGTTGTCCAAAAACAGTTGTCTGACTATCTCTATAAGTATCGTCTTCTAAGTCCGCTCCAATCAGGTTTTCGTTCTGGCCACAGTACGGTGGGAGCGTTAACAAAGATCTCAGATGACATTCGCTGGGCCATGGATAATAGACTTTTCACATGTTTAATATTGTTAGACTTTAGCAGCGCCTTTAATTCAGTTGATCATGACATACTTCTTTCCATCCTCTCTTCTCATAATATCTCCTCCTCAGCAATTGACTGGTTTAGATCTTATTTATCTGGACGCTCGCAGTGTGTTCGCTCAGGTGAGCTTAGCTCTAATTGGTGCAACATCACTGCAGGCGTTCCACAAGGTGGTGTCCTTTCTCCCTTACTTTTCTCTGTTTTTATAGACGCGATAACACATAACATCACATGTCATTACCATCTGTATGCAGATGATCTGCATATATATACTGACTTTAGTTCAGATGAGATCTCGGAAGGTATTAACCAAATTAATAAAGACCTCTTAAATATCCATGAATGGGCAAACACTTTCGGACTGTTGGTTAATCCCTCTAAGTCACAAGCAATAGTTTTTGGTTCTCATTATATGCTTAATAATTGTCCCCTAACTTCATTCCCTCTTGTGAAATTCGTTGATGAACCTATCCCGTACTCGGAAAAGGCCAAAAATTTGGGTATCATTTTTGATAGCCGTTTGTGTTGGTCCCCTCATGTCAACGAGATCAGCAGAAAAGTCAACCACTCCTTTCATTGCCTCAAACGCCTTCAAAATTTTTTGCCTCTTGATACCAAAATCACTCTAGCCCAATCTCTGATTCTTCCCATAATTGACTACGCCGATGTATCTTATTTAGATGTCTCAGAAGAGCTATTGAATAAACTAGAGCGCCTGCAGAACTTGAGCATCCGGTTTATTTACGGGCTGCGCAAGTTTGACCACGTGTCTCAGTTCCGATCCCAGCTAAAATGGCTTCCCATACGTCGTCGTCGGGATCTCCATATCCTGTCTTTCCTTTACTTTATCCTCTTTAATCCTCTCTCCCCTTCTTATCTTCGTGAACGTTTCGAGTTTCTTGTCCCTCGTGGTAAGCCTTGTAGAACGATTAAGTCCCTTCGTTTGAGAACCCCAAAGAATAGAACAAAACGCTATCACGACTCTTTCACCGTGATGGCGCCGAGACTCTGGAATGCTCTTCCCCACTCAATAAAAGCCAGTCCTTCACTAAGCGTTTTCAAGTCGAAAGTAAAAGAGCACTATCTCTCTCTACAGTCTTAGCAGATAAATATATATAATATATAAATATATATTTTATTATGGTAGGTAAATTATTTATTTATAGTTTTATTATACTTATATATAATACTGTTATAATTTAGTTCTAATTTCTGTTTTTTTCTTATTATTTGTGGTAGGTAGTCCTTAGATTTTGTAAGTTTATTTATCTAACTCTTTTTTCTTTTGTTTGTACACTTTCCTATTCATACTCATTTTACAAATTGTTTTAACACCCGTAGGTTTGCTGTAAGAAAACTCTTATAGGGTTAAGCTCGCCTTTGTACATGTCCATTATTTTCTTAAACATTATGTATGATTTAACTTGTGTGTGCAATAAAGAATTTATGAAGCAATGAATATTAATAATACAAGAAAAAACAAATGAATTCCAAAAATTCATTGGACTCGGTGCATACAAGTGTGTGAAACTTCTTTCACACAGCGAAATCAATCTGCAGTAAAGACAGTGACAACTCACACTTTCTTTCTCCTTTCCTATTGCAAAATCCACTCCAGTGAACTAAGCATCGGTTACTGCCAAGTCTAACTCCAATTGCTACATAAAATCTGGAAACTTCCAGCAAACAACTCCATCAATCACCACTCAACCCCTTAAACCACCAGATCCAGCTTAGTTCGGTACAAACCGGATAGAACCACCTAGTTTTCACCTCTCGTCCTTCGTCCTTTCACTCGTCTGGCTGTTTATGAGTGTGTAATATACGAAATCGAATAAAATTTTCGTGAGCTCGATAGATAAAAGGTTCCGTGAAATTCGCTTCCGTCAATTATTCTCACAAAACTTTTAAAATTTCTTATAATCGAGATCATTTGAAAGTATTCAATCGCTATCAAGCTATCAAAGTAGTTCAAATCTATCCGATTGAGCGCAAAAAGTATAGTAAGAAACGAAATTTCTATTGCTATCATAAACAAATGCATAACCCTTACTAAAGATTCAGAATATACGTAGCTGGAGATTCTAGCAAATACTGCGTCTGTGTGGGTTTCAGGGAATTATGTAAGTCCACGGCGGTGGTAGTCTGCTGGTTCCATTCTAATTAAATAAAAAATCTGCAAAGTTAGTTTCCCTACGAAGCGCACCTACACATAGTTAGAATTTGAGGGCTTATATTTATTTTTTGGCCGTCATTGTGGCATCTTCATCAACTAAAACAGAGGCACTAAAAAACTTCCAAACAGCGAAACAACGAAACATTGAAATTTCCTTTGTTCAACGTAATAATAAGAAACTAAAAGTAAATCAGATTAAAATCGAAGAAGGGCAGTAAAATAGAAAAAAATTATTTAGATACTATTGTTGTGGATTCGTTGCGTTACGTCTAGATTATTAGTTCGCAATGTCTCCAATGTTTTAATTTTAAATACTGGTGCCCAACCAAAGCTAGCATCATATCTGTGCCGTATGGAGACCATGATTCAGAGATGGCCGCCGCACAAAGTTATCTCTTTATTCAGTAACCTGAAGCAATTAGTCTATTCTAGGAAACGAAACCTTATAGCGTAAATGTATTCACTATTTACATAGAAATTCACGAATATTCGCTGCCATACCTTTGAAAAGGACTTTGTGATTTCTAAGAGCTCTAAGGTTGCTACAATCCATTCAGATACGTACCTATTCATTGCGATGTCAATGCACTGTGATTTCAATGGAGCGATGTTCTCAATATTAGATTAATTAATATAACTAGGATTTCTGAGAGCTGAATCCAAGTCTGCAACCTCGGATTAGAGTTGACATTCCTATGACAAAAGGCCAAAGACTGTAGATCAAATATCCACCCTGACATCCAACTGTCTGACTAAGATAAGATTATTTAATATTTGCCGAGAAATAGCTGGACCGTGATTCCATTCTGACGTGTTATATGCTTATTAGATTATCAACAGGATGTCAGTTTCCGTGTGACACCGTGTATCCTGGTAATACGCTTTTTAACTGTTTAATTATCCCGCTTTGACTCTACACGATAGCTTTGGTCATCTCGAACAAAAGCTCCCTTAAAAAATAATTAACTACATATTACAGAATGGCTGTTAATTATTTATGTAGAGTGCGCGTCAGAATTAAGTATCCCCCTTGGCTACAAAATATTTTCGACTACTTCTAATTCCCTTGTAACTTGTCACAATGTCAAATTTTCACATGCAAAAATGTATTACGCCGCCGCTCAGCAGCTCTGTTTCATCAATTATGGATCGGCGTGTCCACTTTGCTGTCATTAAATTAATCAGATTTTTGAAATGCAATATCCGCGTGGACAGTGATAACTAAAAGCAGGGTTTTCACTTTTCATTCCAACGAACCACACGTAGAGTTCGTACTCTTAGTTAAGTTAGATGTCTGTGATACTTACATTTAGCAATTTTCCTCCAACTTCATCATTCGCACCGCAAAGTGTGAATTAATAAACAGCTTGCACGCGCTTATTAGTTATTTATAATTAAAAAAAAATCCAAATACCTAATACTGAAAAATCCAGACAGTATCGTAAAAATACGTATGAAATGCGAAAAATAGACCTGAATGTGATAGCTATAGATATCTTTATTTCTGAACCTCTTAAAAACCAATGATTCAAATAACGTTGATTTGATTTTGCACTGTTAATCCGCGTAGACTTTCAAAGACCCAGTCGACTGGAAAAATTCAAGCATCTCTACAACTCTAAATTGAGTTTTCTCAAACTGAATTTACTACTGCTCGAGGTTTTATTGACTAATGTTAGATTAAAATTTAGCTTGAGGAAACTTATTGACCATAGACGTTAAATTGGATTCCTAAATTGAATATACACAGGTGATTTTACATTTTCTCAGTTTTTCTAACTTTACGTAAATTTCTTGTCATTTAATAGGATTGGCTCTGCCGTTACCTCAATAATAATAAACGCAGTTAGTTCCCAGCAATAATGTTATTCCTGAATATGTTTTAGTCTCTATGGAGATGCAATAAAGCAGTTAGTAGAGGTGACATTGTCTAAAACTGACTACATGAGACCTATACACCTTATAATATTTTTCAATTATAGAGTTGGGTAATACCACAGAATAACTGTATGGACTTGCTTTTTTTGTTATGGCAATATGTGATTTTCCCCCGTGGCACGTGACCCATTGTTCTTAGGATAGAATGCAGCGACATTACGTCGCCATTCATTGCGCATAATGAAGTTGAAGTATGAATTTCAAATAAAACGCATAACGCATGAGAGATTAGATGACAAAGTGACGTGATTTTTCTACAGAACGTAGGCTACTTTTTATCGTATTGAATTCTTTGACTCGACTTCTTTTCTATGGCAATATGCGCCTAAGTTGTAATTATTTTACAAGTGTTAGTGTTTAAGGAAATGTCTTTTTTTAACACATACATATAAGAAAACATCGCAAGAGAATAACATCATATTTGCAATTTTATCATATTTACAAAAAAGAAATGTAATTGCAGAACATTTTTTTCTTCATTCAAAAACCCAAACCTATAGGGGCTCGTTTGCTTTTATGCCCGTTTAACGGTAATTTCATTTCATATGTAGTAGCCATCCCAGTACCAAATAACATCCTGTCAATGTATTAAACGTCCACGCTCGGTGGATATTTATAATTGGAACAAATCGATAAAGCTAATTAATTATAAGCAAATTCTTATTTGTAAGCAAATTCACAAGTTATCGTTAGTAAGTAAGGTATTGGTTTGCTTTATCTTAGCTTTGTCTATTAATGTTAATTTTCCCTTTGTCTGCAAGAAACAAGGCCTTAGCATTTGATGACGTTAAATTTTGCGGTAGGCCTGTAATTTGAGAAATTAGATACACACATTCTCATACAAATTGGAAAACTCAAATAATGATTCGAGTACTTGATTTTTTTACTTTGTTGTGGTTGTTTTTACATTTAATTTTGTAAGTACAATTATTTTTATGATTATACTACTATACACGGTGTATCAAAATATGTGTACTAAGCGAAAGGGGGTGAATTTCCACTCCCCGGGGACCAACTTTTGTTCAACGACTTTTCGAATTTCGATCGGTATCTCGGAAAAAACTGCATCAAAGTTTCAACATGGACAGCTGATTTTTTACGAAGTGACAACCCTAATGGCAGCGGTTTCATTGTACCTGTGACAATGACGTCAGTATGGTCACAGATGTAGAGTGATAGATAGATAGATTAGGTAGTCTCCCGCCCCATCATAGCTGAACTCTACGAAGATAAATACCTCCCTACCTGTAGTGGTAGTAGGTATTTATAGGTTACCCGGATAGGGAAATAAAATAGAAAAAAAAAAAAAATAAGATAATTAAAATAGGAATTTTTAATTATCCCCCCCCCCACAACTGATCACCATTGGGGTCTGAAACCTCCCCCTTCGGCTTAGTACACATATTTTGTTACACCTTGTATATATTAAATCTTACAAGTGTTAATAGGTAAATACTTAATTAACTCAATTACAAACAATCAATTAATAAGACCTTACAGATCTTTCAAATATTTATGTCTATTTTAGATTTTAACTTTTTATCCAACTCGGAAAAACACTTCTTTCAAACAAAAAAATGAAGTGAAGCGTACCTACTTTATTTCTTACTATAATAACACTAGTAATAACTTGTAGTATAAAATTTTACTTGTCGTACACTTATTACGAGTATTTAAATAAAGTTTTTGACTTCCTACTTGAGAAAATTTAATCGATTCGTCTCAATAACATCTTTCTGTCACTCTACAGATATACCGACTGGTGTTGAAATGAATCCGATTTTCATCAAAAGCGCTTGCATCGCGGACTCATGTTACATCATAGTTGACTGGTCACACAGGGGAGTCAGTACTACCGTGTTGGATCATATTAGCATCAAAATGAAGAGGCTCGGGTACACGAAAAGGGTTGAACTTGTGCGCTAACACGGTAGAGTGCACATGCCTTGCATAATCCGAGTTAAAAGTAAGCATTGAATAGGTATTTTGTGTCGACATCTTGGGTAGGTTTTGATTGGAACTAGAATGTTCTAGAAGTGAGTATCTAGTAATTCTGAGCCAAGTTCCATTAAGCCTGGCAAGGTAAAATAAATTTTAACTAGTTTATCAACAGTGAAAAGACTTTAATTTGATCAGAAACTTATCTGGTGGTAAACGACGATGTGGTTGTGTTTTGTCAAAAAGACCAGGACGAATCTTGGCTTGAAGTATTTTGCAGTATTTTTTTTTTAACAAAGCCAAGGAAACCTCGGGATTAGAGAATGAAATTTCTCATCAATTAATAAATTAATGAAGTAATTGTAAACTTATTAAATTGAAATAGAGTAATTATTTATTGCCTGAACTAAGCAGGTTACAATCGTCTTATTACTCTAAGGTTACAATATTGACAAAACAGAACATAATGTCGATCTTTTTTAATTATACGAGTATCATATATAATATAATTTAAAAAATATCATATGGTTTTATTCCCTAATCCTCCCCAAATTTTTCTAATATACTAATAATTTAAATTTTAGAGCGCTTTTCAGGCATATACATTATGAAATCTAAAATAATGAAAGAGGGAGGCGAGAGCCCGTTAGCAAACGTACTCTCGCTAGACAGCATCCCTAGAATATCTCTTATATTAAATATCTTGTCATTCTATCTGCTTTGTATAATTAAAAAGGGAAATTCCTATAAAACTCTTCGATTTTGTGATTTTGCAAAAAGCTGAACGAGGTGCCTAAAACGCCATTTTACAAACCTGTGAAATATGGTATGCGTTTTACAATTTTTTCCACCGTTTTGAAAAAAAATCCGATGCCACGATGAAAGAAAAAAAGCCACCATGCTTAGTTAGTAAAACGGTACAAAAGCTAGATTCGGAACAATGAAAAATATTTCACTCAGTTAAAACCTTTGTTTCGTACCTTTGTATAGAGCAAATCAAAGCGGACAAAGTTTAATGGAATTTTTCCGAACAAAGGTGCCTAAGGGTGCATGCATGATAGTTCCCTAACTAGTTGTCAAATATCTCGCCTTTTTCTCTTTGTATTTAGAGCAGTTTTTATTATGTTTACTCAATGTCTAAGTGAAAGGAGTAGAGAAATAATCATTTTACACCTAGATGATCCTGTGCGAATTGTCCAGCATTATTAACGTTGGTGCCAACGAACCCAAAATCATACAAAAGTAATTACTTACCTACTCAATGCAATGCAATTGATTTAACATTTATGAAAAAAAATATTTCTTATTCAACTTTTATAAACAAAACTCGCATATCCTGGTTTTGAGATAGTTCAATAAATATAAAACAATTTTAAAGATCTTATTTTGTCACTTTTATCAACAAAACCAAAATAGCTATTTGGAATAAAATCAAAACAAAGTGCCAGGATGCACTCAGAAAATGTGTTGCGCGAAGGGACGTCGACAGGAAAAGCCAATTTTCTACTCAAAATATGATGCATGCGATCGCAGCAGCAAGGATATTGAATTCTGCCAATCTCATTTACGTTCGAAGGTTTTTTGCCCCGGCAAAACCTAAACGAGTTACTTTGTGGAGCTGAACTGGCTGTTAATATTTACTCTGCAATTCCGTACGGAAGGGTGGTCTTAAATTTGTTTTATAACCAAACTTTTTAGATAAGCAACATCAAAATATTATCAACTTTAAAATAAAAAATGGCTTTAAATTTGATATTTCGATATTGCAAGATCAAAATATAAACTTAAAAAAAATAGCTTTAAAGTTGATATTTTGATTTTGCTTGAATTAAAATATTCAGAACAAATTTTTCATTTCATGGCAATTTTCCGGTGATTTCTTAAAATTGAACGTACTGAAGCTTTCTTGGGTGAACCTTATACGCAATTTTATTAAATTGGTCATTTTTATTTTCGTAACTTTGTTTGTATTATTTGAAAATAATTAAAATACTCAGGTGGATTTCAACAAAGTCTCATAGCATATATATACTTATGGTCCTGTCTACCTGATGTACAGATTTACCTTTATTTTAGAACACGATATTTTTTTTATTTATTCATCAAAAGAACAGTAACAGTACATTATATTTTTACAATAATATAAATCTTGTGAGCTTTGTCTTGGTGCTCACATTTTTTGTATTCACATGAATTGTAGTATACATAAGTATATAATAATAACATGGCTAATCAAGAACCCCATGTTTTTCCTTGAAGACTAAGCGACGACCTAGTATGTGGCGCGGTGGGCAAAGGTCCGTCTGCAATGAGAGAATGCGAAGAGTCAATTGTCTAAAAGTAACTAAATAAGTTACTTTCAGCCATTATTTTCACATTCTACCATTATCATGGTTCAACAGAGATGTCTCAGAAGCTGTCAGTTGAAAACCGATTCTCGCATAGATTGAAAAGTATCACATTCGAACCCGCTTCTCAGGCAACTTCAGACCTACTTACCGAGTAAGAGTAATGAAAAATTTATTACGTTTTATAATAAAGACAGAACTTTTACAATGGGGCGTTTTCCCATATCGACCCATCAGTCATTAACGTGTCCATTACCTAGGTACTGATCGATTGACGTAGGTAGTACGAGGGCTGCAGTGTTGTCTGCCTCAAAGTGATAGATCGGGACACACTAATATAAACGAATGTGTTTTTGATATCAGTATGAACGATGGGTGCTCTTTTATTATTTTTGGCTATCATATGGTGCTCATTAGGGGAGGCCTATGTCCAGCAGTGGACTAACATAGGCTGATGGTGATCATGAGTATGATTATTTTTGGAACTTTAAGATATGGTCAGTACCGTATTTTCCCAAACTACTATTAAAACTAAATTAGTTTTAAAACTGACCCTCATATTTATATTAGAGTATCCTAATACTTTAAATACCTACAAAACATGCTTATTGTTCACCATACACACAGAAAAACATATCAAAATTGCTATGTTCTTCTGTTGTTGTAAAAATAATCATGTTGTAACGTATTTACGTTACATAAGACAAGTACAATAAGCGGCCTTCTCTCTTAGGAGCGATGACTTACAGGCTCTTTAAATCAAACGTCAAAAAATATATTCATATAAATGCAGATTTTTAGACTATATTTCACAAATACTCTGAGTCGGACGCCATTTTGTAGCTTATAGAGTGTACGGTTTGCATACCATACAGCGATGCATGTTTCCGTGGGTCAGCGGTTTACATGGTGACGCGTTTCCTCGGCCAATTACGGCCAGTCGCAAACTACTGTCTTTAAGACAACACGTCACGGTGTAAACTCGCGACCGTACACCTAACTACTTATATTAAACCGTGAAACTTACAAACGTCTTTAACTACAAACTCTATCAACAACACTAGGATTGTGGGGGGCACACTACGCACCCTACATTGGTTTTTTTTTTCTCTTGTGGACTTTATCGCGCGCGACACGTTGAACAAATTACAGTGAGTGCGGTGAGTTTTACAAGGATTACACTAACTACAACTACAACTGGGTGAGTGAGTATTCACTTTATACTAGGTATTGCCAATTCGGTAGCGGATCGGTTCGACTGGCCTCCCACAAGCGGGTCTCACCGGTTGGATTGAGAAGTCGCATATGCTGAAAGGTTAGTACCACACCACCCACAACAACTACCTATTTTTTAACTAGGTATTACAACTACACCATGGATATCGAAAACATACTAATAAACCAAAATCAACTGCACGATGACATACAAAGACTCTTCCGTAACTTCAAAAAAGATGGAAGTGAGCGCAAAACTCCACTGTATGTAAAGAAAAAACTCGATGTTCTCGATTCCTACTGGAAAGAATTCCAGACAAACCACACACAACTCTACCAACGTGAAGATCGCAACTATGCGTACTTTACGGAGAACCACTACCAACAAACAAAAAAGATTTACGCTGAAGCTCGAGCGTTCATCGAACAACTCGAGGTCTCTCCTCTGCCCAGAGAAAGATCTCCAACGAAGATTCCTACTATCCAGGTATCTGAAACTCAACAGCCTTCGGGAGAACCGTCTACTTCTCAACAACAAGCAGGTGACGAAGCCCCTGCATACCTAACAACGCGATCCCAAGGTAACTCTAGCAAGTCCGAAGAACTACTGCGAAACCAAAAAAGCAACTTTAGGGCTTTTGCTAGGACACTATCAACAATTAACATCGAGCTATTAAACGAAAACTGGGAGTTTGAGGACGCTCTCAAAACTCTCGAATCTAGGTGGAGAAACATCGACTCCCTGCACTGGGAGATCGACAGTGAAAACGCGCTCGACCAAGATTACGAACCGATCTTCGAGATCTATGAACAACAATACCACTCCATGAAGAAAGCCATAAATTCTAAAATGTGGTCTGTTTCTCACATGGAAAAATCTACTCCTAAAATGGAACTACCTACTTTTTCTGGATCCTACCAACACTGGACATCCTTCAAGGACTTGTTTAATGAGGTGATCCACAACAACAGAACACTCTCGGGTGCACAAAAGATGCAATACCTAAAATCAAAGGTAAAGGGTGAAGCTGAAAAGCTTATACAACACCTAACAATCAGTTCCGACAACTATCAAATTTGCTGGGACATACTTAACAACAGGTACAACAACAAGAAACAAATTTTTATTTCGCATCTTAACACTATCCTAAACCTACAAATTTTACAAAATCAAACTGGTGCGTCCATAAAGAAAATACACGATACGGCGAACGAATGCTTAAACGCGATCGCAAAGCTCGGCGTCGATATCTCAACATGGGACCCTATTCTGGTACACCTTCTCTCGCTGAAACTCGACGCTGACACTTACAGCGATTACGTGGAATCGGTTAAGGAGCCGCGCGAACTACCGAATTTGGCCGAATTCATGAACTTTCTTGAAACTAAATTTACGGCCTTAGAGTCTGTACGACGTAAACAAGAACGCTCTTCGGACAACCTACAACAACGGGGTTCATCTAACAACAATAACAACAAAAATCAACAACTAAATAAATCCGTATCTAACTTTAACAATAACAAACCTAAAAACTACAATAACGCATTAAACTCTACGATGAACAAACAAGTACCTAAACACGTGAAGTGTCCGCATTGCAAGAACGACCATGGATTATACAATTGTAGCGAGTTTATCAAATTGCAAACAGCGGACCGACGGAGTTTGGTTGCAAAACTCAATATATGTAAAAATTGTTTGTTTGACCATAAAGACAAACAATGTAAGTCTGAAAAACGATGCCTGCAATGTAATTTAAATCATCACACCTTGCTACATGACGCTTCGCAGAAAACACAATCAAAGAAAAACAGCGACAAACCTAACAACAATTCGAATCACAAAAACGAAGGTGCAAGTAGCAATGTATCTTCAATGGAAAACATTTCCGAAACACTTTTGGCTACGGCTCAGGTCAAGGTCAAAACTAACGACGGGTCAGAGGTCACTCTACGTGCCCTTATCGACCAAGGATCACAGATATCCATCATAACAGAAAATACTGCTCAACTGCTGGGACTACCACGGATGAGATGCAACGGCGTTATTTTCGGCGTAGGAACGCGCGAAAACAACTGCAAAGGAGTCGTCAACCTAACATGTACATCTATCAACAAAAACTATACCTTTGACTCGCAAGTATTCGTCATGAAAAAACTTGTCAATAAACTACCTAACAGATCCTTTTCCAAACCATCTACGTGGACACACTTGGAAGGGATACCACTGGCCGACCCTGATTACAACATCAGTCGACCTGTCGATATACTTTTTGGTGCAGATGTCTACTCTACCATCATCCTAGGTGGCATCATCAAAGGGGATGAAACTCAACCGATGGCTCAACAATCTCAACTCGGCTGGATTTTATGTGGCAACATTAAATCCTACCAATGCAACGTCGTTCTAAACAATTTGGACGAAATTAAACATTTTTGGGAGATAGAAGATATTGGGGCGGACTGCTCTCAATTATCAACTGAAGATGCCTACTGTCTCCAACAATACAAAACCGAAACTAAACGACAAGAAGATGGCCGTTACATTGTGCGGCTGCCTTTACACGCTGATGTAGATGAAAAACTCGGCGAATCTCGACCTAAAGCTACGGCACAATTTTTACAACTTGAAAAAAGGTTTAGAACCTCTGATAATCTGTCCGAAAGCTACAAGTCATTTATGACTGAATACATAAACTTAAACCACATGCAATTATGCGAAAATAACATGAAACCGAGCTACTACATTCCACATCACTGTGTGCAACGTGCCGACTCGACAACTACTCCGCTTCGTGTCATTTTCAACGCTTCGGCGAAAACTACTTCTGGCAAAAGTTTAAATGACGTTACCTACAGCGGCCCTAACTTACAAACTGATTTATTTTCACTTATTTTGAAGTGGAGACAATTCAAGGTTGCCTTTACGGCTGATATAGAGAAAATGTTTCGACAAATTCTATGCCACAAAGACGACCAAAACTACCAAAAAATACTGTGGAGAGAAAGCACTAACCAACCCCTTCGGGAATACCAACTTTCGACTATCATCTACGGAAACAAGGCTTCACCATTTCTAGCTATGATGACGCTAAAACAATTGGCCAACGACGAGCGACAAAACTACCCTGAGGCGGCGGCTATTCTCGAAACGTGTTTTTACATGGATGATCTTCTATGCAACACCGACGACATTCAAACGGCTCTACGTATAAAGAAAGACCTAACAAAACTACTTCAAGCTGGAGGGTTCAACCTACGAAAGTGGTCGTCGAACGAAGCCGACCTACTACAACACGAGGAACCTACCAGTACCACACCGGAAGCTTACAACTTCCGTCACCAAGAGTCTACGAAAACACTAGGTCTACGCTGGAACCCTACTGAAGACAACTTCACCTTTCAGCTTACCATCGACACCACATGTACGAAAACAGTCACAAAACGACTACTACTATCCGAAATTTCAAAAATTTTTGACTCACTGGGATGGCTAAGCCCAGTGACAGCAAAACTAAAACTAATATTTCAAAAAGTGTGGGAAGAAGACCTAAAATGGGACGACAAAGTACCCGAACCTATAAACAAAGAATGGGAAAAGGTCAAACTACAATTAACAGCAATCCACGAACTAAAAATACCTAGATGGTTACAACTTACACTAAACGATAACGTCGAAGTACATGGATTTTGCGATGCAAGCATAAATTCATACGCCTGCGTTATTTACGCAAAAACTAAAAACGGTTCCGTCGTCATCGTCGCCGCGAAGTCACGACTTGTACCAAAAAACAAAACGATGACCTTACCTAGGCTGGAACTTCTAGCAGCTGCTCTACTATCTACTTTGATGAAGAAGGTTCAACAATGCCTATCAACACACAACCTTACTCTCTACGGATGGTCGGACTCTACAGCTGTCTTAGGATGGCTCAACGGTGACCACAATCGCTGGAATGCATTTGTGTCGCACAGAGTGAAGAAAATAACCGAAATTATACCTGCGAAATGTTGGCGCTACGTGAAATCCGCGGAAAACCCGGCGGATTGTGCTAGTCGTGGTATATTTCCTACACAACTACAAACACATCAACTTTGGTGGAACGGACCAAATTGGCTCTCTACGATTCAACCCACAGAATGCATTCAAACCTACGACACTAACGAAGAGATGAAGAAATTCAAAACAAACGTCACAACACAACGTCACAGCGATGACATCATCAAGGACCACAGCTGTCTAACTCGGGTTACACGTGTTATCGCTTGGATACTACGGTTCTTAGCGCCTCGAAACAAGATGCTACCTAACTACCTAACTATAAACGAAATACTAAAGGCTAGAGCGTTATTAATAAAACATGTACAACTGGCTTCCTTTGAAGATGAAATCAACGCTTTGAGACACAAAAAAGAGCTAAACCGAAAAAGCAAACTCCTACCCCTAAATCCCTATCTCGACGAAGAAGGACTACTTAGAGTGGGGGGAAGGATCAACAACGCATACATAGATGCAGAACAGAAAAATCCAGTTATCATCCCTCATGATGGTCACTTTACTGAAATTTTGATTGACAACGCACATGAAAGGACATTTCACGGAGGTCCTCGTGTTACGTCAGCAAGACTACGAAAACAATACTGGATAATTGGAGGGAACAGGGCTGTAAAGAAACGCATTTTCAACTGTGTAAAGTGCAGGAGGCACAACCCTGTACAACAAAATCAACAAATGGGCCAACTACCCCAAGCGCGATGCAACCCTTCTCGTCCCTTCTATCATACAGGAACGGACTTTACTGGATACATTGACGTAAAGTACAACAAAGGCCGAGGAGTCAAGACAACTAAGGGATACGTAGCTGTCTTCGTCTGCTTGGCTACGAAGGCAGTACACCTAGAACTCGTCTCCGATCTCACCTCATCGGCCTTCCTGGCGGCACTGCGAAGACTCTCTGCTCGACGAGGGGCACCGCGTCACATCTACAGTGATAACGCCACTAACTTCACAAAATCAAGTCGTACTATAAAGGAGGAATTTATCGACTTGAAGAACACACTGGACCCTGAGTTCTACTCTGCTATAACTGACATAAACATTGAATGGCATTTCAATGCCCCTACATGGGCAAGTGCTGGAGGCCTCTGGGAGGGGGCAGTCAAAAGCCTGAAGTTCCACCTCAAAAGGGTCGTCGGAGAACAAAAACTAACATACGAAGAACTCTCGACACTCCTGGCAGAACTCGAAGCTTGCCTCAACTCCAGACCACTCCAAGCGTTGACGGAAGATCCCGAAGACATCGATTTTTTGACGCCAGCTCATTTCCTCTCCAGCGGACCTACACTAACCATCGTCGAAACGGAAAGGGACGAACGAACTCGATGGCAACTAATTCAAAAAATATTCAAAGATATTTGGAAACGATGGCAATCCGAATACTTGACCCAACTTACACCGTTGAGCAAATGGCGGCAACGAAAACCTAACATGAGCATCGACGACCTCGTAGTCATACATGACTCCAATATCCCTCCGGGAAAATGGGCACTTGGGCGAGTGGTCGAGCTACACGAAGGAAAAGACGGCTGCGTTCGCGTGGTTAGTCTTCGAACGAAAAATGGGATCATGAAACGACCTATAACTAAACTATCTAAACTACCAACGAAAAATAACACGGAAGAAGAGAAAGATTTGGAGGCTAAACAAACACAACAAGTACAAACACAAAACAAACAAACAAGAAAGAGAAACAAAACATCATGCAATTTAATTTGGGCGATTTTATGCATTTTTGCCATAATAAATCCCGTTCGGTGTGACTACAGCCTAGCTAACATAAACAACAACCAAAGTATGTACTTTGATAAGATCACTGATATGCACCTAGTACGCGACGAATGGAAACTTATCGTGTACTACGATATGCAGCCTTATTGGCAAGGAATAGAAGCTTACAAAAGCTATATTTCGACTCTACAACAAACATGTACTAACACGGAAACACACAATCAATGTAACATAATACTACTCCAGTTACAACACGGCTACGCGGAACTGATGCATTACAGCCAAATGCTTTTGGACCGAAAACGAATGAATAACAGAGTACGAAGGGGGCTCATCAACGGCGTTGGGTACCTCGCCAACAGCTTGTTTGGAGTGCTGGATGAACACTTTGCCAAAAAATATGAAAATGACATAGACAGCATCCGATCAAACGAACAACATCTCGCTTCATTATGGAAAAACCAAACTTCCATTTTAGAAGCCGAGAACAACGTACTAAAAAGAATAGAGAACTCTATCGACCAACAATATAAAATGTATAACCAACACATAATTACATTGAATAAGGCCGTGAACACACTAGCGACTGAAATGAGAGATGTCAAAACAAATAATGACTTTACGATGATGTCGATCGTCGCGAACAACATGTTGATGAACTTGAAAGGTCTTCAAGAGACACTTTTGGAAACTATTACCGAGATTCACTATGGAAAATTTAACATACATCTACTGAGTCCGCAACAGCTTACGGAAGAGCTTAATATAATATCTGGTCAACTTTCGAAGGACTTAACTCTACCTATTGAAAACATCCAAGTAGATCTTCGGAAACTCTATCATCTACTCAACGTGAAGGCAAGGATGACTCTGAAGTACTTTATATTCGAAGTCAAAATTCCTTTAATAACTCGGGACGCCTACGAGATTTACAGCCTTATCGCAGTCCCACAACTTATGCACAAAACCATGGTTACTATTGTACCGATCGCAGACTACGTTTCCATAAATCTACAAAAAGACGCCTACATATAAATGTCTGGAAACGAACTACTAACCTGCAAACCATACAATACGGATACCCTTATGTGCAAATTACAAGGACCGATCTACCAAATGAAGTCAGAAAACAGCCTATGTACACTTAAGGAAGAAACAGAACAATGCGCCACAAAATATACAATCTGCAGGGACGTGTGGATCGAGCTTTACAAAACAAATACATACCTATACTTCTGTTGTACTCAGCGAACGATAAGAATACTATGCGAACGGCAGGTAACAGCTGAGCGACTCAACATGGCCGGCATAATCAGCCTTGGGAATGGCTGTGTCATCAAGGGCGAGAGCTTCACGATATACTCACACACTCAACAAAATAACAAACTCGAAGTACAGCCCGACCTACTCAAGATAGATATTCCGTCTATAAACACTATCTTCAATCTAACTATACCTACTCAATCTTTTGATATAAAAGAAAATGAAGGTTTGAAAGATGAGATAAACAACATCGGAGGGCAAATCGAACAAATGAAGAAGGAAGGCGACATAATTCAATTATCCACGCATGACGTCCATCAGTTTGTGGTACTGTACCTACTTGCTGGTGCCGCACTCTTCGCCTCAATCCTCTACTGCTGGCGGCGCGTGCGAGCCCGCCGCGCGGCGACGCTCCCAGCGACAACGCGGGAGGGCAGACAACACTTCCGGAACGAGACCGCCATCCAACTCGTAGAGCTACCTGCGGTACCTACGACTCCGACGGCGAGACGAACTACGAGCGTGGCTTCGACGCGCCCTGAACCTGATACTAGCGTGACTCATCGTCCATACGCCCGTGTGGACAAGGCGACCACTATCAAAAGACTTTTTAGTGCAAGTGAAAGTGATTAAAATTTAAAAGTGACATTTTATAAGTTGAATTTTATATTTTTTGTGTCCTTATTTTACTTTTTATACTTACTACTTTTATACATTGTTTTTATCGCTTTTACATTTTGCTTGAACTATACTTAACTTTTAAGATGTAACCTTTTCATCTCAACTCGCCCTCGGGAGCATGTACGGTTTGCATACCATACAGCGATGCATGTTTCCGTGGGTCAGCGGTTTACATGGTGACGCGTTTCCTCGGCCAATTACGGCCAGTCGCAAACTACTGTCTTTAAGACAACACGTCACGGTGTAAACTCGCGACCGTACACCTAACTACTTATATTAAACCGTGAAACTTACAAACGTCTTTAACTACAAACTCTATCAACAACACTAGGATTGTGGGGGGCACACTACGCACCCTACATAGAGTTTAATTTTTATAATCTGTTATGTGCGTAGAAAGTTTTTATTCGAGCATAAACACTGTCTACGGGTTCTAGGTTTAAGAATAAGTTATATTGTGTTAAAATGGTGTTTTGATAATGATACAAATTAAGTTATCTTTATCTTTAGTCGATGCATAAACGAAGAAAGAAAAAAATTTCCCCTTACTTACGGAAAAATTAAAAATTTTAATCCTATAATATCCTTTTTTTGATAGTTATCTACTAGATATTCTCCAAAAAGGCCGGGAGGAGTGTTTTAATAAAATACAATCTAAGATAGAAACATATTCAGAATTACATGAGTGACAGTGAAATCCCAGAAACTACGAGAAATTATTGATTAGTTAGCTCAACTAAGCAGAATTGCCTGGACCCTGCTACCCTTACCATATAACGAGTATTTGCACCTAATCAATTTGCTCGCAGACGAGTGCTCTGAAAACTAACTGGATGGTGAAATTGACCGCAAAGTTTACAGTGCTATGAAGACGCCTTTGGCTATCCAGTTAAATCCTTCGAAATCGAGTTTCACTCTGACTATAATAGTTTCAGATTGGGTATTGGTATTGACATTTGATTATTATTATCGCATCATAAATAGTGAGTTATTAAAGAATTTTCTAATAAAAAACAAGTACGACAAGTGCGAGTGTAACTCGCGCGCCGAGGGTTTTGAACTTTTGTCGTTTAGGTAGGTACGTATATTGACGACCTGTTAGCGCGGTGGGCTTACAACGCAGGAGGTTGCGGTTTGATTCCCGCCTCGGGACTAATATTTGTAAGATCTGCAGATTATTTGTTCGAGTGTTCTAGTCCTTTTCTACGTACACAAAAATAAATCATCTAATGTGATACTTATATATACTTTATTAAGTATAACAGATATCGTAGTAGTACGAATTACACAAGCTTGCTTAGCTTGTCGCTAAATGATGTTGTGTGGATTATCCAGGATACATTACTACATTACTCTTCTCATATTTTTTTGGAGCACGGTGGAATTCATGAATTCAATAATCTTATTATCTAAATATTCTTCGAGCGCAGTGGAATACATTGGGTATGGACTTTAAAATTTTGAGAACAACGGTTTCGTGGCGCTGTGGAACCCTACTATTACAGTTACTACAGAGATTAGTGGGTAGGTAAGTGGGTTGGTACCTACAATTATTTTTTCGACTTTTTTCTACGTATTTCACTAAGTATGAAACTTAGACGATTTTTAAAACCTGTTTTGAATTGTCGAAATCCATACCTTTGATTTGATATTGCTCTCAATGAAATAGCCCCCATTGTATGAAAATTCGTTTTTTGACCATATTTCGAAAAGTATTGTTTTTACAGACTTCTCTATATTTTTCCTGTAAAATATAGACCTATATCTACAAACGCTTAGTACATTTTATATAGATCACTCTGCTATCTTCGGAGATAGAGGGGGGGGAACGGTCAAATTTTCGACCTTTTTCAAAATATTTCGAAAAGTATAAAACCTATCGAAATTTCAAAAACTGCATTAAAATGTACAAACTGTTACCTTTCATTTGATACCCAACTCGGTGGGGTAGTCACCCCTTTAGAAATTTTTCCCGCCCTTTTTTGACCATATTTCAAAAAGTATTATTTTTACAGATTTCTCTATATTTTTACTGTAAAATATAGATCAATACCTACAAAAACTTGGTACATATCAAATCGATCGTTCTGCAATCTTCGGAGATAGAGGGGGGGTACCGGTCAATTTTTCGACCTTTTTCAAAATATATCAAAAAGTATAAAATCTATCGAAATTTCAAAAACTGCATTGGAATGTACAAACCAATACCTTTCATGTGATACCCAACTCGGGGGGGTAGTCACCCCTTTAGAAATTTTTCCCGCCCTTTTTTGACCATATTTCAAAAAGTATTATTTTTACAGACTTCTCTATATTTTTCCTATAAAATATAGATCAATACCTACAAACACTTGGTACATATCACGTCAATCGCTCTGCAATCTTCGGAGATAGGGGGGGGAAACGGTCATTTTTTTGACCATTTTCAAAATATTTTAAAAAGTATGAAATCTACCGAAATTTCAAAAACTATTTTGAAATCTACAAACGAATACCTTTCATTTGATACCACTTTCGACTTTCTACGTTCCATTTAAAATTTCGATTTCCAAATTTGTATGGAAAATCTTCATTTTGATTTTTCATTTATTTTCATTTATTTTTCTATAAATATGTGCGGGCGCACAAAATGTATTATTATTTCAAATTTCAAGTCAATAGCTGCAGTAGTTTGAGATATTAAGGATTCAAAACACAAAACAGACCCAAAGCGATTTCATAAGGGTTTTGCAACCGATGGCAAAACCCTAACAAGCTTATCCCAATAATTTTCAAAAGACCTTTAGATATATTTTCCTACAATCATGTTTCCTACAATCGTGTCAAGTTTGTTACCACATTTGATGTTTTCTGTTATAGTTATCAGTTTTTGTGAAGTTTTTATTTATAATATTCTTTGTTTACATAGTATATATTGAATTGTAGAACCAAGGATAGTAAAGTAGGTGTTTGATAAGAAAATCAGGCCAAATTATTTTCCACTTATTTCTTGTAGTTTTTCAAATCTTTCAGAAATATGGAGGAGTATAAGATTCTTGCCAGACAAAATGTTTTATTTTCTCTTCGTAACTGGAAAAACAACATGAAGAAAACAAAAGCACCCTTACCGGCCATTACCGGATCAAGTTACCTGATAGTTATAATCTTCTTTGTTTATTGTCTACCGTTATCGGAAAAGAAGTCTTTCTTTATCAAAATAGAAGTGGAAATAAAATAATTATGTCTCACGGAACCTCTTATATATGGAATATCTTTACCATGGTTTGTTATTATTTTTATTGCTATTAGCTGTTTATTATAATTAACAGCAGAAACCTTTTCTCGATTACAATTCTCTTGTTTTTATCAAAACATCAAAGTGATGTAAACACTCAAACAATATCGTTTCGAGACATAAAGAGGGTTGGGGTAGTTCCGTTCCCAAGTAAAGAGGGTGGAATTATGATTCCTTCAAGGGCAAGTTAAAGGAATTATCGATTTTACTGTTCCCTTTTCGAGGACAAATTAGGTCAGGGAATAATCGATATTTGTTTGGGGTTATTAATTTCAGCGAGTTCAGAGTTACTTCTTTTCTATTTTATTTGTTTGCTATTTTATTGTATTTAAGTTTTTAGTATAATGAAATCTTATGAAAATTAGGTCAGTAGGGAAAATCTATGTTTATGTGTGACTTTATGGGAATTAAAACATAAAAAACACAATTTCGTTTAATAATCCAAACTCATTTACGGAAAGATTTATATTTTCCTCCCAATTGTCCCTACTGTCCTGATAATACTTAAGTTTATTACTTTAGTACTTAAGTATTTACTACTGCTTAATTCTTTGATAAAGATTTTAGTATAACTAAAATGATATGGACCGTTATAGTTTAAGAATAGTAGAATCACAAGGTCTCAATTAAGTAATAAGTTATTGTAAGCTAGTTACGGAAATAAATTTTAGTTTTTATTTATTTAATATAAATAAAAAAAATTTACAATTTTTTTGCCATGCGTGATTAATTTTCTCATTGAGAGACAAATTGGAATATCTTACAATACTTTTATATTATATTAATTAATCAATATTTATCGGGCTCACCAAGTAACTGTTATATTTACATAAGCTTTATATATATATCCGATAAATAAATCGTTAATTTTGCTATCAAAATGCGAAAGTTTAAAAATTTCTATCCATTTTAAATATTTAATAACTTCCGGACCAATTTTGAAGTGAGTTTTCGAAGTTCATAAATTATTCTCTAAGATTACCTGATATGCATTCGCTGCTTTCAATAACGTAAGCAGATTCTCTGAAGATCTTTTTTTGAAAGCGACCTTACAAGATATCTCTTTTCGTCTTCTCTCTTTTTTGTGGACAAGGAATTGAAATGAAGCGAAAATCAATAATAGTATGAAAACTTTCTTAAAACAGAAGGACATCGTTGATAATAATGTATACCTACACCATAAGTAGAACATACGCAACACCCCGTCTATATAATATCGAACTTAAATTCAGCCATGTCGTCAATCTAGGATGAAGTTAAATCAATAAAAAATCACTAAAAACAAAACAAAATCATTTTATTGTAAATATATGTATATACTGAAACTTTTTTATACTTAAATGGAATGTCATCTTATTCCGATAAAATTTTGTGTAAGGTACCATAGGACAACTTCGAAAAGCCTCATAGGTGGATGAGCATAGTTTATTTTTTAGAAATTAAAAATACAACGAATTTAAGCATTGAAAGCGACATCACGTGAAATGAGCTATTTCAAGGTTTTATTAATTTTTGAACCTCTCCAAAATGGTATTTATTAATACATATTTGTAATTGTACATAGTACAATTATTTTTTGATTATTTGATTATTATTTTCTTTGTAAATAAGTTCTGAATATACATAAATTTTCTATGTAATTATTTAACCAAAATAAATTGATGGAAAAAACGGCAATTTCATACGTTAACCCCTATATTTTGTAACGATATTTTTAAAAGCGATTATATTACAAGTACCTACAAAGCAGTGAATTTAGCTCCGCTGAGACTTCTCGAATTAATTGGGGATTACTCAAATATTCCAATTCATAACAGGTGCTTCAAAGTCTCGTGTAAGCCGCTTTGCAGTTATACCATCAGCCATTAGCATATCGAGGTATAAGCCGCTTAGTGCATCGCTGGTAAAATATTTCTTCCATCAATGCACTACGGTAGTAAGTACGTAAGCTATAATAGTTTATATTTGAGCTACCTGTAAATGAGTAAGTTGAAATGGTTTATTGTGTTGTTGTGGGCCAATTGAAACAATGTAATCAATAAATAATAAAGACTATTGCAGTATGTACAAGTTACAGAATTACAGTAGACGACCACTGTGGCGCGGTGGGCGAACGTCCGCAGGACGCGACGCAGGAGGTTGCGGGTTCGATTCCCGCCTCGGGACAAATACATATTTGTACGATCTGCAGATATTTGTTCAGGGGTTCTGGTCGTTTCTATGTATAATAAAAAATATATCTATCTATTTAATAATATTGTATTACGTATATCCGTCATCTAGTACCTATAACACAAGCTCTGTTTAACTTGGGGCTAGATGATGCTGTGTGGATTGTCCAACATTATTTACTTATTTAATTCTAGATATTTCTTTTGTAAATATAGGGGTTAAATAATCAGAGAAATATTGGTGGAAAATGTTATACGACATAAAGCTAATGGCAGGTCCAAAGATAAGAATTTGAAAGTTTTAAAATTTATATTCATTCAACACTCCTACGTTTGCAACCTTTTCCAGGTTTATTTATATATAATGCGTTGTTCATGTTTTTGTTTTTAGAGGTAAAAATGTTGTCTCCTTTTGTTTTAACTATTGTTTCGAAGTCTTTATTCATAAATATATGTTTTTACTAATTCTAGAATCGAGTTAATAAACGTAACTGCTAATACTTACCTACTACATTCCCACCAAAATTGAAGGACTTCACTAATACGAGATAGGCAATTGCCATTGCCGAGGCATATATAATGCTTTTCTGAAATGAATGCAGGGTAATAAAACTTACTATTAATATTTATTTTCATTAACAATACTTCCACGTATTTTTCGTTTGAATTCCCTGGAAGCGTCTTTTTGGTTTTCCGTCAATTTGGGTTCTGATGTTAAATCTGGTGGAGTACAATCAATGTCCATTTCTTTCTCTGAACCGTTAGAACTCATTTTAATTAGTAAATTATTATTAACCTCATTATTAACATACTCGTACATTATGTACGTAATAAATACAATTTTTGCTTTGCTTTGCCGCCAATTTCTTATTCTTTCTTCTTCTTTCCTTCTGCGACGAAAGGCAAAAGCATTTATGGCTATACAGCCACGTGTAAAGCAATTTGTACTCAGCAAAGAGTCTTACTTTGGTATGCCAAGAATGATAAAAGAGATACAATCAAAGAGAATTTAATAACCCCAACACGCCGTTTCATACAATATTGCTGAAGCGTTGTAATGTTCCAAATTCAAAACGCTCCTGCAATGGCTTTTATTTTCTTTAATCATAATTTGATACTCCACCTATTCTTTATTTTAAATAAAATACAATACTGCCATGTATGTTTGAGAAAAATGCATTTTCATTACACAAGCTTAGACTTGCTTTGTGAAAATTTTTTCGTTTATAAACATCTCAAACGCAAGCATCTTATAAAAGCCCACACTTAAACTTCATAATATTTTCTATTTCCCGTCTAGATAATATCCTATCCTTTGCTGTTTAACCCTTTCACGTTAAAATTATTTCCTTCAAAGTTTAACCCTGGATTACAAGCGAAAGGTGCAATTAACTGACGTCAAATGCAGTTACGAAGTTTCCCCTTTGTTGTAATTTGCAGTGCGTCCGACTCCTGGTATGCGAGAGTTCGACATGTTTAATTGGATTTTGAAAATCATACAACTTTTGGACGTTGCCGTTGGCCGTTGCTGGCCAACGGCATGGGATGCATTGATTAACGTTGCTTTAGAATCGGGTAGAAGCTATTTCCCGCGGCTTACACGCGTATGTCTAGATAACGTATTAGAAAAATTTTGGCTCTTTCAAAATTCTCCCAGTTATTTTAGTAGCTATTTACAACGTAAATTAAATGGACTCAACTGTATCATCCAACGAAATAACCAAAGTAACTGTTCTACAAGCTTTATTAGCTTTTCTATGCAACAGAAGTTACAGGAAATTGGTTGTTCAGAGAATTGAGTCATTTCAACCGGTACCGGATGCAATTCCACAGCCAGGGTGTCTTATAGTGCTCCCAGCTTTTCTGTGCAGGGGACTCAATATTGCCTGATCGTGACTTAGTAGTAACATCTGTGCGTAGCCACTCAGGTTACGCAAGGGTGTTGTGTTGTGATGTAACCTGAGTGGTTACGTATATAACTACTTCGTTATGATCACTGTTTAATACTTTAACGCTTAGGTAACCATATCAAATAAAACCTTAGTTAAGGATTGACTTCAGCCTCGTAGTTTAAAATTACTATGATACAAAATGCATTGGAGTTAGAGAGAGAGTTAAAGAATGCGTTTTATCTATATATACAATATATGCATATGTAGATTAAGTGGAAAAACTGAAAAGATGCATAAAATATGTAATAATAATGTAATTAAATCAACATTCTGAGTCACACTCTGAGTGTGTGTAAGTACACTGACTGTAAGTACGTTCGCTATGTAACGCGTTAGTTACGCCTCGTAACGCCGGACATAATAATGTGTGCTAATGTGACAAATTATCAAATCAAAAAATGTTTCCCTGTTTTTATCCGCGCTTGATCATAATTTGATGAAACAATTCTAAACGCAAGCAATTCATTCACGTAAATTATAGGTCCTTTGGATTTAATTTTAAAATAGATAAATAGGTAAACATTATATCCTCAGTTAAGACCTACACATGAAACAGCATAGTCGGGAACACTGTAGCGACGTATTCCCATCACTAGCTACAATTTAATTTTCTTGCTGTTATTGGGGCTACAGCAGCGGTGGCCCTGCGAGTCGAGTAGACGGCCGCGACCTAGCACCCTTTTCTAGAATCATCTCGACTTTTCAGCTGCTACAAATAAAGTGGTCTGAATCTGAATCTGAATCTGAATCTGAATCTGAACATCAAAGAAGACATCTTTTTTGTATTTGTGTACATATGTTTTTCAACCGTTTCTAGAACCATCTCGACTTTTCAGCTGCTACAAATGAAACGGTCTGAAAATATAATGAAATATGATAATTTTTTTTGTTTTATGTTCCGTAATAAACGATTTATTATTTGTATACCTTCGTGATACACCGTCGACCGTTCGTTCACATTTTACCAATGTCACAATTTTTTGACTACTATTCTGTTATAAATTAACCTCTTTTCTGTGGGTAAATATGTTTTTTCAAAAAAGCTTGTGGTAAGAATCATATAGGTAGGAAGTGCATTATATTAATGTTAAAAAAGTGCATTATATTGTGTTCCTATAATTGTGTGATTAATCAAGTGTTAGTAAATAATTATAAATAGTTAGTTTTAGTAATTCTACTAAAAATCTTTTGAAGGCCTCCCTAGCCTGTGGAGTTTTTTTTTATTTGTTATAATATAGATTCCAAACAATGTTTAGCGTCTACTTTGTGAAATTTTTACGTAACTAAAGAACCGTAAGACAAACAAAACAAAACAATAGAAAACTATGATAAAAATATTCTCATAATCACACTCAGCATAAAGTTTCCCCACATCTTTTCGTCTCTCAGACTTAATCATGGTATTTGTATACTTATAGATAATAGACTCAATACTCCATTGTCAAACAATAATTTACGAGTATTATCGACATTTCTTAACATCTTTCTTTTTGTTCGACAATTGTCGCATGCGTGAACAGACGATAGCTACTTGAGACCACTTGTTCTCGTCTCACAGACGACTCTCACTCACTCACGACTCGTTTTGAAACGATTGGTTGAACCAAAGCAAGACTTGGATATTATTTCGATTTTATGGATCCCTAATTTTTTTGAAATAGCCTATGTTCACCACGGAAAATTAAGGATTCTAATGGTGAAAGAATTTTTCAGTTTGGTCCAGTAGTTTCGGAGCCTATTCAATTCAAACAAACATACAAACAAACAATCAAATCTTTCCTCTTTATAATATTAGTGTAGATGTAGATTAGCGGTCCGCGCTGGCTTCGCACGGGTTATACGTAACAACAATTGTAAATTTTACACACATTGTCTTCCAATATTGAAATTTTCAAGCGGAACCTTAACTTTTTTGAAATTATTCTGTCTATGTTCAACTGGGATAATGTAGGATTCTATGGTGAAAGAATTTTTCAAACCAAAAATGGCTTCCCGCAGTCTGTCTATATTTATGGTTAGATCTTTAAAACTACGCAATGGATTTACGTGCGGTTTTTTAATTAATAGAGTGATTCGAGAGAAAGGTTTGATTGTTTGTTTGTTTGAATTGAATAGGCTCCGAAACTACTGGACCAATTTGAAAATATCTTTCATTAGAATCCTAAATTATCCTTGATGAACAAAGGCTATAGAATATTTAAAAAAAATGTGGTGGGCGAAGGTCCGCCTGCGATGCAGAAGGTTGCGGGTTCGATTCCCGCCTCAGGACAAATATTTGTACGATCTGCAGATATTTGTTCAGGTTCTGGTCGTTTTCTATTTATAATAAAAATATCTATATAATTATGTCAAATATTATATTAAATATATCAGTCGTCTTGTACCCATAACACAACTGCTTAGCTTGGGATTAGATGATTCTGTGTGAATTGTCCAGCATTATTTATTTTATTTATTATCTGTGACTGAAAGGTACTCGTAGCACCAGAATAATCAAACGTACTGAATAGTTGACTGCATTAGTTTGATTATATTACTATTCTACTATTAATAGGTACTACCTATGTACTACGTATTCAAAGGAATATTGTGACTCAAACGTTCAATTAATACTATACTAACCGTCGAATACCAATGAATTGGTTAATATGGTTAATATTAATTGAAACTGGTTGTTGGAAATGCCTTTTGCATGATCATTATTATCATCATCAGCGCATATTAGTCCACAGCTGGACAGGCTTCTCCGAATGAAGGCTATAGCGCCCTGTCTTCAGCATGACGCATTCAGCATCTACCTGCAGTCTTTCGCAGGTCGTTATCCCACCTGACCGGAGAGCATCCGACGCTACGTTTGCTGAGTTGCGGTCTCCACTCAAAGACACGTGTCGTTTACCCCAGGTTGTCGGTTCTTCGCGAAATATGGCCGGCCTACTGAGACTTCAGTTTGGTAATTCTTTGAGTTATGTCTAACTTTGGTTCTGTCAGATATGTTTGTTACGAATCCTATCCTTCAGCGAAACTAGCTCTTTCCATAGCTCGCTCAGCGAAGTAGTGGCCCAGCCCTAATGTGTCGAGTCAAGTTTTACGAGTACTTTTGCACAAGTTTGTTCGAATTTAGAACTAACATATTCAAGCTATCTTGTTAAGGTAAACATAGCTCTTCAATATACCTCTACTAACTGACCCGCTCGCAATTTCATTTGCGTGGACTTTAGAGTAAAAAAATCTTGACGAAATCAGCTATTACCCTATCTTAAGAGTCGGAAATTGA
Organism: Eupithecia pulchellata; assembly: GCA_963931895.1. Lineage (NCBI taxonomy): Eukaryota > Metazoa > Arthropoda > Insecta > Lepidoptera > Geometridae > Eupithecia > Eupithecia pulchellata. Next base: position 850,395 of record OZ007551.1, on the reverse strand, counting down.
AACCCGCTTTTAATATCATGTATAAGCCCATGCGTTTTCTTAAAAAAATAACCGTTTACTGTATTTTTTTATAGTGAATCTAATGACACTCTGGACTACAAACATTCTACTTTAGCCCATTTTATTTGTAAATTACCTAATCCTATTTTGTTTAAATATATCTACGGATTGGCTTTCTAAGATGGGACTGGATAGCAAAATCAGAAACCATGCGACTAACAGTCGCGAAAGGAGTCACGGACAAAGTTCAAAAAAAATTATTACGAATAAAAAAAATTAAAACGAAATTTTATGGAGGAAAAACCACCATTGAATTAAAGGCTGGCTAGTGGCAAGCACACCAGTTGTTCAAAAAGATTGTCAAAATTACTCTGTACCATAATAAATTACCAGGATCTAAGTAGAGTGAGTATTCGAACAAAATTTTAAATAATGACCTTTTTTTTGATTATCAATTGTGCATTTCTTTTCAAAGAATGATACTTCTTATTAGCAACCAAATCTGTTGCTATAAAAATGTAGGGTGTATTTTTTAGTGATCATCCAACAAAATAAAAAAATCTGGCAGGTATGGTTTTCTCATAAATCGAAGTCATGAATCAAGACGTATTTTTAACTCATGGTTTCGGATTTGGTCATCCATTTCCTTCTCAGAAACCACCCTGTATACCTACCGATCATTTAAGGTTAATAAAACAGAATTTTTAAGTTACAGCCGATACGCACCAAACTATTTTATTTTCTACGGTGTACTTGTTGCATTTTTGAATCCTACGCTGTCATAAAGCCATATACATCAATATCAATACACATAAAAAAAAATCGGCGTAACACTTATCTTTGACGGCACCCCACAAATAATAGTCCAACGGTGTCAAATCGCAGCTACGAGGTGGCCAAGCGACATCAGCTCTGCGGCTGATAATGCGATCTCCAAAAACAGGGCGCAAAACATTGAGTGTAGCTTCGGCTGTGTGGCACGTAGCGCCGTCCTGTTGAAACCAAATGTTGCCAATATCCTCCTCTTCAATTTTTGTAAACAAAAATTCGTTCAACATGGCCCGATAACGATCGCCATTGACTGTAACGGCCACTCCTTGCTCATTTTCGAAGAAAAATGGCCCAATTATGCCTCTGGACCAAAATCCGCACCAAACAGTGACTCGTTTTGGGTGCGTCGGCTTTTCAATGTATGCGTGCGGGTTTTCTGTGCCCCAAATGCGACAATTTTGCTTGTTTACATACCCCCCAAGATCAAAATGAGCTTCATCTGAAAAGATGTTTTTTTTTGCAAAATCGGCATCTTCTGTAAGTCGATCGTAGGCCCACGTAGCGAAGCGAAAACGCATTGGATGGTCAGTTGGCTTCAACTCCTGAACCAATTGGACTTTGTATGGCGTCATACCAAGGTCTTTATGCAAAATTCGTCTCAATGATGTCTCCGGAATGTTTAATTGTTGAGAACGACGGTGAATTGATGTTGATGGCGCTTCACGCACACTTTCTGAAACAGCAGCAATATTCTCGGGTGTACGCACTGTTTTGGGCTTTTCACGCATTGGTTTATCGATGAGGATGCCAGTTTCTTTCACTTTTTTCACAAGATAACGAACATACGCAGCTGACGGTGCTTCTGTTCTTCCAAAATTCGTACGCAATTTTCTCACACATTCTGCAACATTACCATGATTTTCAAAGTAGTGTCGCAATATTTCCCAGCGTTGTTCAAGCGTATACACAACCATATTCGTTCAGCGGAAGAATAAAACTAATTATCTGTCAAATCAAACATGAGCTAAGTGTTACCATTCACGAAATAAGCACTAGTTGAAAAAAAAAACGTTAAATGGCGGACCCTTTACATGTTCTATAAATTGATATTTTAAGTATTGTCAGCAAGTTTTGAGGTAATTGGGACCAAGGATAAAAAGTCACATAAGTTAAGAAAGTCATTAAAAACTCTGAAACACGTGTTTTTATTTATTGTTCTTTTAGTATATTTTTGAAATGTTAAGTTGTTTACCATCCTTAATTAAAAGTCATACGGAGCCAAACTATGAATCACTCAAACTTGAATAACCCGTTTCACCCCATTTTCAGGAATATTTTGAAAAATGTATTAAATATTTTTGTTTGCTTATTTTTGAAATGTAATTTTCCAGCTATGTACAAAATTGCAAAAAAAAATCATAAATATATCTACTTATTTTTTGTACATATAAAGTAACTTTTATGAAAAACTCTGAAACACATGTTATTATTTATTGTTTTTTTCAGTACACACTGGAAGCTTCAAATTCGTTAATACGCCATATAAAAAATGTTAAAGACATTTCAATACGGAGCCAAACTACAAATCTCAAACTTGAATAACCCGTTTCACCCCATTTTCAGGCATATTTTGAAAAATCCTGAATAAGTATTCTATATTTTTGTTTGTTTGGTATTGTTTGTAAGTTTCAAGTAAATTGAGAAAACTTCTAAAAACTCTTAAGAAATCGACATCCTTTTATATACTATACATATAGTAACTTTTATGAAAAACTCTGAAACACCTATTTTTATTTATTGTTTTTCCAGTATATATTTGAAATTTTATGTCGTTATCCTTCATTAAAAAGTTACAATCATTTCAATACGGAGCCAAACTACCAATCACTCAAACTTTAATAACCCGTGTCAACCCATTTTAAGGAATATTTTGGAAAATCCTGATATACATTTGAATTTAATGTTTTTTTCAGGACATACAAAAATTCTTTAGTAGGTACGCTATATAAAAGAAGATTTAGACATTTCAATACGGAGCCAAACTACGAATCTCAAACTTGAATAACCGTTTTTATCCCATTTTCAGGATTATTTTGAAAATACTAAAATACGTATTCAATTTTTTTGTTTGTTCAGTTTTCTCTGTAAATTTAAAGCCAATAGCGTCAATCTTAATATATAAAGGAACAAGCGATTTTCTGGCGACAACGCCCAGCCTAAGCCGCTGAAGCTAGAAAGCTGAAATTTGGAAGGTAGGTTCCTTTTACAACACAACCACCCGCTAAGAAGGGATTTTTGGAAATTCCACCCCTAAGGGGGTGAAAAGAGGGGTGGAAGTTTTTTTGGTACTTTTTCTAACTCTGTAACCGGTGGCCCGATTTTCTTGAAATTTACAGGGAATACTAAACATACAAAAATATTGAACACGTGTTTCAGGATTTTTCAAAATATTCCTGAAAATAGGGTGAAATGGGTTATTCAAGTTTGAGATTTGTAGTTTGGCTCCGTATTGAAATGTCTATAACTTTTTAATATAGCATACTAATGACTTGAAACTTTCAGTATGTATTGAAAAAACTATAAATCAAACCACGTGTTTCAGGATTTTTCAAAAATGTTACTATATAAGTATAAAAAGGAAGTCGAATTATTGAGGTTATTGTGGTGAAATTTATCAACCATTGACGCAATTGGCTTGAAATTTACAGAGAAAACTAAACAAACCAAAATATTGAATACGTATTTTAGGATTTTTCAAAATAATCCTGAAAATGTGATAAAAAGGGTTATTCAAGTATGAGATTCATTGTTCGGCCCCGTATTTAAAATGTCTATAAATTTTTAAATAAGCATACTCATGACTTGAAACTTTCTGTATGTCCTGAAAAGAACAATAAATTAAATATGTATTTCATGATTTTCAATATTATTCCCAAAAAAATTGGTTGAGACGGGTAATTAAAGTTTGAGTGATTCGTAGTTTGGCTCCGTATTAATCTTAGTAACTTTTTAATGAAGGATGGTAACGACATAAAACATTGGAAAAAAAATAGGCGTTTCAGAGTTTTCATGAAATTTAGAATATAAGTATAAAAAGAAAGTCGAATTGCTTATGATAATTTTTGGATTTTTTTAACCATCGTCATTTGCTGGACCATCATTTGCTTGAAACTTACAGAGAATACCAAACAAACAAAAATATAGAATACTTATTTTCGGATTTTTCAAAATATGTCTGTAAATGGGGTGAAACGGCTTATTCAAGTTTGGAATTTATAGTTTGGCTTCTTATTGTAATGCCTTTAACTTTTTAATTTAGATTATTAATGACTTTAATATTTCAGTGAATACGGAAAAAACATTAAATTAAAACACCCGTTCCAACCCATTTTCAGGAATATTTGTACTGAAAATCGGTAGGAACGGGTTATTAAAGTTTGAGTGATTCGTAGTTTACTCCGTATGACTTTTTAATTAAGGATGGTACCGACTTAACATTTCAAAAATATACAGAAAACCAATAAATAAAAACACTTGGTTCAGATTTTTTTTTATAAAAGTCTTTAAATAACGATAATAATAAAGACGAAGTTTTTTAAAGACTCTTTTATCTTATGTGACTTTTTAACCAGTTTCCTTATTGCCTTGAAAATGGTGTTAGTGGCTTTATGACAGCGTAGGATTTAATATGCTACGAGCTCACCGAAGAAAATAAAATAGTTTGGCTCCGTATCGGCTGTAACTTATTAATTCTGTTTTATTGACCTGAAATGTTCTGTAGGTATACAGGGACCACCCCGTAGAAGGCAATGGATGATCAAATCCAAAACCATGTGTTAAAAATACGTATTGATTGGATTCATAGCCTCGATTTATGAGAAAACCATACCTGCCAGATTTTTTAATATTGTTGAGTGGAACACTAAAAAATACACCCAATATTTTTATAGTAACAGATTTGGTTACTTATAAGGATCATTATTTGAAAAGAAATGCATAATTGTGATAATCAAAAGAAAGACCATTATTAAAAATTTTGTTCGAATACTCTACTGAAATTCATGTAATTTACTATTGTATAGAGTAATTTTAACAATATTTTTGCACAACTGGTTTGTTTGCCGCTAGGCAGCCTTTAATTCAATGGTGTTTTTTCCTGGATAAAATATCTATTCGTAGTAAAAAAAAAATAACTTATTCCGTGACTCCTTTCACAACTTTTCTGTAAGTCACATGGTTTCTGATTTTGCTATCCAATCCCATCTCAAAAAGCCAATCTGTAGATATGTATAAATAAAATAGGATTAGGGAATATAAAAACTAAAGTAGATTGTTTGAAGTCCACCGTGTCATTAGATTCACTATGAATAAAATACAGTAAATGGTTATTTAAAAAAAAACATATAACGGGCTTATAAATGATATATTAAAAGAGGGTTTCAGGTATTCCCGACTCTGAAAATACCTAGGGTGCTGATTTTTTCAAGATTTTTTAAAAAATACGGGTTTCAGGAATTTCTGACTCTTAAAAAAGGTTATTAGCTGATATCGTGAAGATTTTTTTACTCTAAAGACCACGCAAATGAAATTGCGAGCGGGTCAGCTAGTAATTAATATTTTAAATTAATATTTTAAAAAGGTAGGTTCCTTTTACAACACAAGCACCCGCTAAGAAGGGATTTTTGGAAATTCCACCCCTAAGGGGGTGAAAAGGGGGATGGAAGTTTTTTTGGTCTTTTTTCTAACTCTGTAACCGGTAGCCCGATTTTCTTGAAATTTACAGGAAATACTAAACATACAAAAATATTGAACACGTGTTTCAGCATTTTTCAAAATATTCCTGAAAATAGGGTGAAATGGGTCATTCAAGTTTGAGATTCGTATTTAAGCTCCATATTGAAATGTCTATAACTTTTTGATGTAGCATACTAATGACTTGAAACTTTCAGTATGTATTGAAAAAACTATAAATCAAACAACGTGTTTCAGGATTTTTCAAAAATGTTACTATATAAGTTAAAAAAGGAAGTCGAATTACTTAAGATTTTTGAGATTTTTTTAAACATATGACCCAACATGAAACTTACTCAGAATACTAAACAAACAAAAATATTGAACACGTATTTCAGGATTTTTTCAAATATTCCTGAAAAAACATCAAAATATAAAGAAACAAGCGATTTCCTACCGACAACGCCCAGCCTAAACCGCTGAAGCTAGAAAGCTGAAATTTAGAAGGTAGGTTCCTTTTACAACACAAGCACCCGCTAAGAAGGGATTATCTTAATATATAAAGGAACGAGCGATTTTCTGGCGACAACGCCCAGCCTAAACCGCTGAAGCTAGAAAGCTGACATTTGGAAGGTAGGTTCCTTTTACAACACAACCACCCGCTAAGAAGGGATTTTTGAAAATTCCACCCCTAAGGGGGTGAAAAGGGGGGTGGAAGTTTTTTTCGTCCTTTTTCTAACTCTGTAACCGGTGGCCCGATTTTCTTGAAATTTACAGGAAATACTAAACATACAAAAATATTGAACACGTGTTTCAGCATTTATCAAAATATTCCTGAAAATAGGGTGAAATGGGTCATTCAAGTTTGAGATTCGTATTTTGGCTCCATATTGAAATGTCTATAACTTTTTGATATAGCATACTAATGACTTGAAACTTTTAGTATGTATTCAAAAAACTATAAATCAAACGACGTGTTTCAGGATTTTTCGAAAATGTTACTATATAAGTTTAAAAAGGAAGTCAAATTACTTAAGATTTTTGAGATTTTTTTTAACAAATGACCCAACATGAAACTTACTCAGAATACTAAACAAACAAAAATATTGAACACGTATTTCAGGATTTTTTCAAATATTCCTGAAAAAACATCAAAATATAAAGAAACAAGCGATTTCCTACCGACAACGCCCAGCCTAAACCGCTGAAGCTAGAAAGCTGAAATTTAGAAGGTAGGTTCCTTTTACAACACAAGCACCCGCTAAGAAGGGATTATCTTAATATATAAAGGAACAAGCGATTTTCTGGCGACAACGCCCAGCCTAAACCGCTGAAGTTAGAAAGCTGAAATTTGGAAGGTAGGTTCCTTTTACAACACAAGCACCCGCTAAGAAGGGATTATCTTAATATATAAAGGAACGAGCGATTTTCTGGCGACAACGCCCAGCCTAAACCGCTGAAGTTAGAAAGCTGAAATTTGGAAGGTAGATTCCTTTTACAACACAAACACCCGCTAAGAAGGGATTTTTGGAAATTCCACCCCTAAGGGGGTGAAAAGGGGGATGGAAGTTTTTTTGGTCTTTTTTCTAACTCTGTAACCGGTAGCCCGATTTTCTTGAAATTTACAGGAAATACTAAACATACAAAAATATTGAACACGTGTTTCAGCATTTTTCAAAATATTGAAAAATGTTACTATATAAGTTTAAAAAGGAAGTAGAACTATTGAGGTTATTGTGGTGAAATTTATCAACCATTGACGCTATTGGCTTAGAATTTACAGAGAAAACTACACAAACAAAAATATTGAATATGTATTTTAGGATTTTTCTAAATAATCCTGAAAATGGGATTAAAACGGTTATTCAGGTTTGAGATTCGTAGTTTGGCTCCGTATTCAAATGTCTAAATCATTTTAAGTACTACGTACTTATTACTTTTGCATGTCCTAAAAAAAACAAAAAAATTAATAATATGTATTTCAGGATTTTCACAAACATTCCTGAAAATGGGTTGACAGAGGTGATTTAAGTTTGAGTGATTTGTAGTTTGCTCCATATTGAAATGTTTTTAACTTTTTAATGAAGGATGGTAACGACATAAAATTTCAAATAGGTATACATAATACCAAGTACAATAAATAAAAATAGGTAATTCAGAATTTTTCATTAAAATTACGTTAAAAGTATAAAAAGAAGTCTCACCTAAGATTTTTTGGAATTTTTAACTTTTCTCCCAATCAGCTTGAAACAAAATTAATAAAAATATATAATACTTATTTCTGGATTTATCAAAATATGCCTGAAAATGGGGTGAAACGGGTTATTCAAGTTTGAGATTTATAGTTTGGCTCCGTATTGAATAACTTTTTAATATGGCGTATAGTTTACTGTTTAGTTTACAAAAAAAGGAACACGTATTTCAGAGCTTTTCATAAAAGTTACTCAATAAGTACCTATACAAAAGGTAAGGGTATTAATGACTTTTCGTTTCAAAAATATACTGTTAAAACAATGATCAAAAACAAGAGTTCCGAAGTTTTCTTTTTTTTAGTCTTTTAATAAGGACAATAATACATAAGAAGTTTTTAAGGACTTTTTAACTTATGTGACTTTTTATCCAGTGTCGAAACTACCTAGAAACTTGCTGATAATACTTACTATATCAATTTATTGAACATATGTGTTTAATGGTTTTTCAACATAAAATAGGTTTTGAAGTTATTCAGGTTTTTTGTAAGTTCATAAGGATCATTCTTTGAAAAGAAATGCATAATTAATAATCAAAAGAAAAGGTTATTATTTAAAATTTTGTTTGAATACTCACTCTACTTAGATTCAGGTAATTTATTTATAGTACTTTAATTCAATGGTGTTTTTTCCTCGATAAAATATAAATTCGTAATATTTTTTTTAACTTTGTCCGTGACTCCTTTCACGACTGTTAGCCGCATGGCTTCTGATTTTGCAATCCAATCCCATCTCAGAAAGCCAATCTGTAGGTATATTTAAATAAAATAGGATTAGGAAATTTACAAACAAATTGGGCTATAGTAGAATGTCCACCGTGTCATTAGATTCTCTATAAAAATACAGTAAATGATTATTTAAAAAAAAATTACTCATTATAATGGGCTTATACATGATATTAAAAGCGGGTTTCAATTTCCGACTCTTAAAATAGGGTATTAGCTGATTTCGTCAAGAAGTTTTACCCTAAAGTCCACGCAAATGAAATTGCGAGCGGGTCAGCTAGTGGTTCATAAATTTCACCACAATAACCTCAATAATTCAATTTCTTTTTAATACTTTTACAGTAACATTTTGGAAAAATCCTGAAACATGTGTTTTAATTTATAGTTTTTTCAGTACATTCTGAAATTTTCAAGTCATTAGTATGCAGGGTTGGAAAAAAAACAGTTTTTTTTAAATTTTATAAAACAAACAGTTCAAATTGTTTTAAACAAGTGTTTGTTTTGTTTTTTTTTGTTTTTTTTTGTCCTTTTTAGTTTAGGGCATTATTTTAAATTAATTCGACCTATAATGTTTCATTTCCAGACTAGATCTTTTGACTTTTCAAATTTTCTATAGTAAAATAAATATTGACAAAAAACGATCAATGGATAAACATTTATTTTATGTTGCGTATCTCTAATCACTACTAAACGATTTACATTCACCCTAAATGTTTCCTAGCAGGACTATACCGGCGGGGAAATACCTATAAACTATAAATTCTATTCTATGAATAGGGGCACCCCCAATATTTATTAATTAGTGATGGGCCGAATGTGGTTTGAACCGAATACGAATTTCGGCCGAACATTCGGTAAAAATCAAAAATGCCGAAGTTCGGTTTTTATTCTGCACTTATATGGTAACAACTAACAAACAACAATAAAATATACCTATAAGTAATTAATATATTGAATTTTCAAAAAGTTTATTTGATTCAAATCATAAGACTTCCTAATTTAATAAGAACTTATTGAATTTGATTTTTTAATTCTAAAACTTAAGATTGAAATGTCGAAAAAGGAAACTGATAATGACAGTTAGTTACTTGATTAATAAATAAATTACTATGATTTTAAATTATGTAAAAGGCTTATTTATTTAATCAGGTATGAGTGAGTATGACAGATTTGATTTTTTTTATGTTTTATTAATCTTAAAATCAAAATTGTGCAACTATTTCACTCTTTTCTTATACCGAATGTTCGGCATTTCAACCGAATTTCGGAAGAATGCCGAAGTTAGGCCCATCCCTAATATTTATATTTAAATGAGGGGAATAAAATAACCACTATTCCATTCGACAGCCATCCATTAGGGACTTTCCTAACGGGACTTTACCGGCGGGGAATTACTTAATATGAATTCTATAAATACGAGTGCCTTTCTTTCTCACATTTCATTTCATTATTAATTCTGCGACTGATAACACCTCATAAAAATGTCAACTCCAGGACGCAAAAAGCATGCAATTTGGGAACAATTCACATCGATCCCCCAAGAAAATACCACACTGAAGACCAATAGGGTGCGTTGCAGAAAATGTAAGAAAGAACTAGTTGGACTTGTGAAAAGAATGGAGGCACACTTCCAGCAATGTAGCACCACCACCGGTTCTAACACTGACGCAAATCTTGACGCGGACAGGGACGTGGAGGAGGAGTTGTTGAGTGATGCTGGTTCTTCCCGATCTTCAGATAATTCTTCTGCTACACCCACATCTTCTGTTACTACTCTTCAATCTAAAAATGCCAGTACCAGCAGCAGCGCGAGCGTGAACATTTCAATGAAAAGATTTATTATTGCTACAAGTCAAGAAGATAAGAAGAAAATTGATTTACAATTATCTCGTTATATGTTTGCTACTAACACGCCTTTTAACCACGTAGAACACCCAGAGTTACTGAAATTAATAGAAATTTTACGCCCAGGATATAAACCTCCAAACCGCAAACAAATTGCTAGCAAGCTACTCGACGAAGTCTACAACTCGACTCAAGAAGCCGTAAAAAATGAATTGAAAAACAAAGTTGTTAATCTGGCAATTGATGGGTGGAGTAATGTCAGGCAGGACTCGATAGTTTGTGTCTGTGTTACCGATGTGTTGACAGACTCAACTCATTTAATTGATACAATAGACACAGGAGCCGAAAGCCATACAGCTGACTACTTGGTTAAAGTTACTACTGCGGCAATAAAACAATGTGAAACTTACAAATGTACGGTGCGAAGTGTAGTGACAGACACCGCAGCAAATATGAGCCGTATGAGACGAGATTTAGCCCAACAGGAAGAGCTAGCTTCTCACGAGGATATACTTACATACGGCTGTTCATCACACATATTAGAGGTGTGTAGATCCGGAGTCAAACGGCTCCTGGAGTCGAGTCCGGTCCTGGAGTCGTGTGGATCCGCTCCGGCTTGTCGTTCGTGGCGTGTCCGCGGATACGTTGGCCGCGTCTTCGGTCTCGCTCCAAGTCGAATGAATGTAGCAGCGAGCGATTGGAGCTGTGTGGATCTGGCCTTTGATTCGGGTTCGGACGTGTTCGATAGACAGATCCAGTTCCATTTACGAGTAAACAACAAACTAGAACTACTACGGTAAAATTATACTTTATTATTATTTACTAGTATTTAGTATGAAGGTAAATCAACTGTAGTCTCTAAAAAAATTAAGTAATAATTATATACCTTAAAAAACTTATGCTAGTATTTTTCACAGATTAGATCAAACTAACAAACATGTCTTCCCCTAAGGAAAGAATTGCTATGGTTTTACTAGTCATTCTTTCGATTCGTTACATCCACCGAAACAAACGTTTCCTACAAACAGACAGATACAATGGACATGTAGGAACTGTTATTAAAAGCGGATCCTAACCGATCCGCTGGATCCACTGGAAGCGAAGGAAGCGAAACTGCAAGCGGATCCAAACGGATCCGCGGACACGACTCCGGGAAACGAGTCCGCACCCAACTGGAATCGGACCAGATCCGCTCCAGTCGTGGACACGTTTAGCGCATGTCTAACACATATTAAACCTTCTAGCAAAGGATTTGAATGCAGAAGATATTACTGATAAAGTTAAGTCGATAATGCGGTACTTCAAATACACTCACTTTGCATCTGCCAAATATAAAGAAGCTGGTGGAAAAGCAATTGTTATACCACAACAGGTACGGTGGAACACAATGGCTGACTGCTTAAAAGTGTTATTAGAAAATTGGCATATAATGTCAGATATATGCTTAAATCATTCAACTGCTATAGATCTGTCAATTTCATTGAAAGTAAATGACATGGCGATGAAGCAACAAGTCCAGGCTCTCTACAAAAAACTGGAAAACATCGCAGTTACACTTGACATCTCCCAAAAGACATCCTGCTGTATTGGCGAAGTGACTGAAGCATGGATAGAGCTTAAAAATATGTTTGAGGGAGAGAATGTACGACTGCGTGAGACCGAGTATTCATTGGATGATTTAAGGAAGTTCAAAGCTCGTTATGAAATGGCAATGTCTCCAGCTCATTTTGCAGCAAACTTACTACATCCTAAGTACAGGGGTGAAAAACTCACGAGTGAAGATATTTCTGAGGCTTTATTATTTATAGAAGCTTATCACAAAGAGGCGATGCCCTATGTTGTTAAATACAGGGCAATGACAGATCCCTTTCATAACTTTCTATTTGAAGATCATGTAGTAAATCAGGTCGGACCTCTCGAATGGTGGCAGTCATTAAAAAAACAAATTAATGGTCAAACAATGAACTTAGTGGCTCAGCTTCACACTGCTGTAGCTTCAAGTGCTGGAATTGAAAGACTGTTTTCAACATTTGGATTTATTCATTCTGACGTACGAAATAAACTGGGTACAGAGAAAGCTGCAAAACTTGTTACAGTTTTTAAATACCTTAATAAGGAAAAGAAAAAATAATTGTTATCTTGATCTTGTCATATTGTCTTACTCTCTCTCCTGACTGACAAACAATTTTGATTTTATAATGTTTATTAAATATAGGTAATTTTGTTTGTTATAATTTTGTTTTTCATTGATTTTAAATTGAAATTTTTAATATTCTATACTATCTAATGCATGTTTCAAAAATACGTGTTATCTTTTTATTTTTATTTTTATTTTATTTTATTGGTAATACAAAATCCACAGCCCTTAGATACTACTTATACTAATGTTAAGAACAAAACTTACAGCCAAAAAAAAGGATTTACATTATATAAACTATGATTTCTAAACAGACAGTCGAATGATACCACTATAAATAAAAACAAAATGAACACTTGTTACGCACGGCTAATGTACGGAAAGCGCTGCACTTGCATCGACCTGGATAGCGAGTGTTGTGCCGCCTCAGCGGAACGTGCATTGACGTCAATCGGCGATGTCTTCATTTACTTAGATTATAAGAAAATTTGTTATTCTCGCTTCCCACTTCGAACGAGTCTCAACTCTACTTTGTACTTTTATGGCTAAATAAATTAGGTTAAAATAAATTAAGTCTTTTTTAAAAGCCACCCCGGAGCGTGACCTACATAATTGGCGCAGTCTACCGGATAATTTCTTCTAGAAGATATCTAGAACGAACCTATTAGTGTTGCGCTTCGGTTGAATCCGAACTTAGATTCAGTGCAGTGGTACCAGAAATAATATGCGGTAAGTTGAATCTTTCATCCTTACATGCTCCCTTATTAATAATCCTATCCTTATTATATGTATTTCGTGTGTGTTAGTTATAATTGATTTTTCAAAATTTTTCATCCGAAAAATTCTAAGACTAGGTTAGGTAAATTAGATAGAAATAGTAGGCTTAGAGCTATAGACGAAAATAGGCAGTTAGATTTAGAGGAAAACATGTCTGTCGAGGAAAACGCCGCGCGGATCATAGTCACAAAAATGGACATGATCTATAAGTCCTTAAGACTTGTGCCAGATTTTGACGGCAACCCCCACATTTTAACTAGATTTATTAATTTGTGTGACCAACTTGTGTTAACGTATTTTAGCACAGAGCCAGGTAGCGAGCTTCCAAATCAAGCTCTTATAAATGGCATTTTAAATAAAGTGTCGGGGTCCGCGGCTAGATTAATTAATTCGAACGGAATTCCAGATAACTGGCAAGGCATAAGAAGCGCGTTAGTTAATAATTTCGCTGATCATCGCGACAAGACCGCTTTATATAGTGATCTATCCTTAGAGACGCAAGGATCTAGTACACCGCAGGAATTTTACGAAAGGTGCCAAAATTTATTTAGCACCATAATGACGTATGTCTCGCTTCACGAGGGAATCGGTACGACAATTGAGGCAAAAAGGTCACTTTATAGCAAGCTGACCTTACAGGCCTACTTACGAGGCCTCAAGGACCCGTTAGGCTCCAGGATTCGCTGTATGCGTCCCGAATCTATGGAGAGGGCCCTGGAATTTGTCCAGGAAGAATTAAACACCCTGTATATGCAGGAGCGCAGTGGTGGTACACCAAGTAAAAAGGAATGGCAACAACCCGTCCTTAAGACGCCCCAATTTAATTTGCCCCTAAATAATTTTGCCCCACGTCCTTCCGACGGCCCTGTGCTAGGACACATTCGACCTAGTTTTAACATGCCCGGTATGTCAAGGCCAGGTATGCCTACTCAAGGCTGGAGACCTAATCCAATGGCGCAATATAGACCACCACAAGGCCCTTCACGAACCCTTAAGATGTTCCGCGCCCCGCCGCAGAACTACAACCCTCAGAATAATGCGTTTAGGATGCCTCAGCCTCAGCCCCAACAATCTTTTAAATTCGGCAACTCTCAGCGTCCGACTCCCATGAGTGGCGTTAGCCACTACGTAGAAAAGAGACTACCCCTGACAGGACATGACTGGCGTAAGCACGGGAATCCACCCCCTACCAATTATTTTAAAACGCGTGAATTAAATTTAAATGAGTTCGACGACAGCTACGATAATAGTTACTATTGGGATTATAATTCGTGCTACGACATCCCGATTTATCAGGAGGAATATTATTATCCGTGCGAACCCGAATACTACCCCGGGCCGTATTCCCATCAGGAGTCGCCCGTTGTTGAGGAAGTTAAGGAAGAAAAAGATGAAAATTTTCAAAAGGAGTCCTTGTCCGAAAAGCCAAAATAGAGGTCAACTTGCATATTCAAAGGCAGCTAGGGTACATTCAGATCGCTAATCCACCTTTAAAATTTTTAATTGACACAGGAGCGAACCAATCGTTTATCAGCCCTGACGCGGTAACGCGATACTTTAGCCACATTCCTTTGAATTATGATCCTTTCGAAGTGACGAATGTACATGCGACGAGTAAAAATAACTACTCTATTACGCTGCCTTGTTTCGAGGAATTTAATGACAATAATGATGTGACATTATACATATATAAATTCCATAACTACTTTGACGGTCTTATAGGTTTCGACTTATTAGATTTATGGGATTCTAACATCGATTTTAAAAATAGGTTATTAATAACCCGTAACACACAGATACCTATACATATGTACGATTCTAGGAACGTCAATTTATACTAGGAGATTATTCCAGCTAAATCTTCGAAGCTTGTCAGATTGCCGGTTAATTCACAGGATGGCGAGGTTATGGTGGAGAACCAGGCGATTTGCAATTGTTATATTTCAGATTGTGTGACAACGGTCCAAAACAACCGCGCGTGGGTGGAGATTACTAACCCCTCTACTAACGATGTTATTTTTTCTATGGATCGTCCTGTTGAAGCTGAAATATTTAATTTTGAATGTGACAGTACTGAAATTTTATCAGATCGCGCGAAGGATGTTTTATCTCGCCTTCGAACCGACCATCTTAATCCCGAAGAACTCGCTAATTTACAGCGTTTGTGCGCTAACTACGCGGATGTGTTTTATCTGGAGGGTGAACCCCTAACATTCACCAATCAGATCAAACATAAGATAAGAACAACTGATGAAATTCCAGTACATACTAAAAGCTACAGGTACCCTTACGTTCATCGACAAGAGGTCAGGGACCAGATTAATAAAATGCTTGACCAGAACATCATAAGACCTTCAGAGTCAGCTTGGAGCTCTCCGATTTGGTTTGTACCTAAAAAGGCAGATGCTTCCGGTAAAGTCAAATGGCGTCTTGTCGTGGATTTTAGGAAAGTTAACGAGAAAACGATTGATGATAAATACCCCATTCCTAATATAACAGATGTCTTAGACAAATTAGGTAAATGCCAATATTTTACGACCTTAGACTTAGCGAGTGGATTTTACCAAGTAGAGATGGACCCCTCAGATGTTCATAAAACGGGATTTAACGTCGAAAACGGCCATTATGAATTTTTAAGGATGCCGATGGGTTTAAAAAATTCGCCCTCGACATTCCAGAGAGTAATGGACAACGTCCTTAGGGGTCTACAGAACGAAATTTGTTTAGTTTACCTGGATGACATCATTGTCTTCAGTACATCCCTTCAGGAACACATTATTAATCTAGATAAAGTATTTGCAAGGTTGAGATCATCTAATTTCAAAATACAGATGGATAAATCTGAATTTTTAAAGCTAGAAACTGAATTTTTAGGCCATGTCATTTGCAAAGATGGAGTAAAACCAAACCCCAATAAAATTAAAGCTATACAAGATTATCCACTTCCTAAGACGACAACTGAAATCAAACGTTTTCTCGGACTTTTAGGTTATTACAGGAAATTTTTTCCAGATTTTTTCTAACACAATGCTTGAAAAAAGGTTCTAAAATTAATTTAGATCAAAAATACATCAACTGTTTCGAACACTGTAAGACTCTTTTGACGAACGACCCAATCTTGCAGTACCCTGATTTTAATCGCGAGTTTATTCTAACAACCGATGCCTCGAATGTAGCTATAGGCGCAGTTTTGTCACAAGGTACTAAAAACTCGAATAAACCTATCGCATACGCGTCGCGAACTCTTAACTCCAGCGAACTAAATTACAGCACTATTGAGAAAGAGCTTTTGGCAATTGTATGGGCAACCAAGTACTTTCGCCCGTACCTCTATGGTAGGAAATTTCTAATTTTGACAGATCATAGGCCCTTGCAATGGCTAGTTAATCTCAAGGACCCTAGCTCACGTCTCACTAGGTGGCGCCTAAAGCTCAGCGAGTATGATTATAGAGTCGAGTATATTCAAGGCAAAATCAACTCTAATGCCGACGCGCTATCGCGTATCGAGGTGAATAACGAAGAGCTTATGTCGATTGTAGTAAACCCATCCGAAACGAACCCCGCGTTAGACGAGTCTAGGACCATAACCGCTACTGAACCCGGCGATGATTCTAGAACCGCTACCGTTCACACGGACAACGAAAGCCCCATCTTAGAGGTCCCTATTTCGGATGACCCCTTGAATAGGTTTACTAAACAGTTAATCTTAAATGTTGTCGGTGACATTAAAGGAAAGCCTCAAGTCACTAAGCCCTTTGACACGCACACCCGAATATCAGTGCAAATATCCGAGTCGAACCTCGAGGAAGACGTAATAAACGCGATTAAGGAATATGTCCACCCTAAGATCAAAACAGGACTATTTATAAATCCTTACTTAGCTATGTATACTATTATACCTATAATACAGAAAACCTTCAAAAATTCGGCTATGAATCTTACGCTTACAAAAAAGGAAATAGAGAACGTTAGGGAATATTTAAGACAGCAGGAAATCATCAATAAATATCACGATGGTAAAACCAATCATCGCGGTATCAATGAATGTTACCTAGCGTTATCCCATAGATATTACTGGCCTAAGATGAGAGAACAAATCGCTAAGTTTATTAATGAATGCACTATCTGTGGCCAAGCGAAATATGATCGGTCACCGATTAAGCAACAGTTCCAAGTAGTACCGCCCGCTAGTAAACCATTCGAGCTAATTCACTTAGATTTATTAACTATTCAAAGTGAAAAGTTTTTGACCATAGTAGATTCATTTTCGAAATACGCGCAGGCTTACTACCTACGAGACGGTACAGCCGTAAGTGTAGTACAGGCCTTATTGAACTTTTGTACTCACCATGGTATTCCGATCACTATGGTTACAGACAACGGTACTGAATTCACAAACCAGCTTGTCGCAGAATTTGTTAAGATGCATAAAATCCAGCATCACCGCGTAGCTCCCCACACGCCTAACGAAAATGGAATTGTTGAAAGATTTCACTCTACGATATTAGAACATCTTCGTATCTTAAAATTAGGACAAAAATCTGAATCGGTAATTAATTTAATGCCCTACGCCCTTTTGGCTTATAATAGTAGTATTCATAGTTTTACTAAGTGCAAACCGATAGAAGTAGTTACAGGACATTACGACCCTCGGGATCCTTTTGACGTAGACCTTTCGGCGCATTTATTACAACAGTATATGACTAGCCATAAGGAAAAGATGACTAAAGCCTATAACGCGATTCATGACATGTGTACGACGACACGTAAAGATCTTACCGAACAACGAAATAAAGAACGGGAACCAGAGGCTGAATACTCTCCCGAACAACAGATTTTCGTGAAAAATCCGTTTGCTTCGCGACAGAAATTAGCTCCCCGTTTCACTCATGATATCGTAATGGCAGACCTCCCTATTCATATTTATACTAGAAAAAGCGAGGTCCGATAGCCAAATCTAGGCTAAAGCGTCTCCCTAAAAGCGCTCGCTTGTTACAGGATTCCCCTGACATTCCTCCTGCTGCTGGTTCCAGCTCAAACGCAGGAGATAAAACTTGAAAGTCTCGATGATGGACCTGGTATCTTACCATTTAAACTTGGCCCCGCTAGAATTATTACTCATTATCATTCCTTTCTACAATACGTGGACCTTACTGCATTGCGAAATAAGATTATTTCAGTCGAAAATCAAATTGATAATTTCAGGCCTCAGCTGCATAATAAAACTAACTTTTTATTCGAGCCTCATTTAATCTATTTAAAAGGTAAAATATCGAATGTACTAGATCAGTTGCAGACCTTCGAGATAAATCGTGTCAAGCGAGGACTCGTAGATGGTCTAGGATCCGTAATAAAAAGTATAACAGGCAACCTTGATTATACAGATGCGTTGCACTATAATCAGGTTATAAACCGTTTGGAAAATAATGAAAATAAATTGGCTATTGAATTAAATAATCATGTAAGCTTATCTAAAAATTGGACGTCACAGTATTCTAAAATTTTGGACAGTATTGTAGATAATCAGAATAAGATCCGTATTTTGATGAGTAAAATAGAGCAAGCCGAGGCTTCCCAGGACTATGATTTAGTGAAATATGCACATTTCGCTCAAGTACTTATGGTACTCTCCGATAACGTAGACGCGATTTCCTTAGAATTAGTTAATCTCCAGAATGTCTTAGCTTTTATTAGAGCTTCCGCTACGCATCATTCGGTCCTTAATTTGTATAAATTGAATATACTATATAGCAGTTCGCAGGTGTTAGATATAGATTTTAGGGAGTATTTCGATATAATTAGGTTAGGTTCTTACTATTTAGGAAATCAGATAGTTATAGTATATAAATTTCCCGTCGTGCTCCCATCCACTTACGACATGTATAAGCTATCCATTGTCCCCAACAAAAATCATGAAATCCTTACTCCTCCTTTCCCGTACCTAGCCATCCATGAGAAAGATTTCAACTACATAGAGGCAGAATGCCCGAAGACAAGTAAATGGTACCTCTGCGAGGAGAAAAGGAATCTGCAAAGTCAATCTTCAGATGACTGCATCCAGCATCTCATCTCTACACAGCAGCCAAGCCGAAACTGCACACCCACTACCATCACCCTAGAAAAACCTGCATACGAAGAACTCGACGAGAAACATTACAGCATCAGCTTCCCGGTTTCTACGAAAGTACATCTCTCCTGTGGGCAAGATCTCTACAAGACGCTTCAAGGAAGTTATCTCGCTGTAATACCTCAAAATTGCTTCATGAAAACCGCCGAATTCACTATCTCGAACACTAAAGATCGCTTGAAAGGACAAGCACTGAAAATCATGGATGTACCTAACTTCAACTTCAGGACATCATCTTCAGCTCCAGAATTCAAATTAAACTCAATCAATTTGAATTATCTTCACGAAACTAACCAGAAAGTTCTACGCCAATCGCCATTGAATCTTGAAACGGACACCGGACACAGCCTATATCATACGACCA